>CAUYRH010125930.1:0-24360 GCA_963574655.1 Perodicticus potto | reverse complement strand
TTTATTGCCCTCAGTAGAGTGCCATGGCGTCACACAGCTCACAGCAACCTCCAACTCCTGGGCTTAGGCGATTCTCTTGCCTCAGCCTCCCGAGTAGCTATGACTACAGGCGCCCGCCACAACGCCCGGCTATTTTTCTGTTTTTGCAGTTTGCCCAAGGCCAGGTTTGAACCCGCCACCTTCGGTATATGGGGCCAGCACCCTACTCAATGAGCCACAGGCGCCACCAGGCACAGTGTTTTACCCACAAGGATATTGAAGCAGGCATTTGCTGAGAAGTTTGCAAAGAAAGTGAGGAAATGACCTACAGATTGTGAGAAAACCCCTGTCTGGAGGGGCATAGTTTGCTGTAACCAGCTGACAGTCATGAAAAAGGAGAGGAAATATTTTCTTTCCCCTCCTTTTTTTTTTTCTTCTCTCATTGACTTATTTTTACAAGGAAGAAAGAGAAATTGTCTGTAATTGACAGAAGTTCTATAAAAACACTTACTGACTTCATAGACATGGAGCTGGTGAGAAAAGTGAGCCAACTGCGCTTTAGGGCCCAGAGCATTCTTTTGGATTTCAGGTGAGATGGATTGATGGTGTTTGTGGCATCATACGAAGCCTTTTCTGTGCGTTGTCCTACATTTCCCTTTTCCAGAAGAAGAAACTGAAGTTCTCAGGAGTCAAATACCTTTGTTTACCAACCAGGAACTGCTGGAGTTTGAATTAGAAACCCAGGCTGCCCAGATCCAGAGATCAAACCCTCAATTCCCATTCAGTGGCAAAGTTGAGAGTCCTTTGTTTAATGAGGGCCTGAGATGACCCCAAAAATGTTTTTAGAAGAAAGGGAAGCCAGCAGAGGGAGAATAGGCAAGGTAACATAGAAGCATTTGGTTTAGAAGAGGACAGACGGCACCCTTTCTGAGTAGGGCCGGGGGTAAGGCATGGGCTACCTATGACCTCAAGGCCTTGGGTGGTCTGTGCACAGAATGGTCAGTGTGTGCAGTGCTGGCCACAGTCCTGCTTTCTAGATGTGTCTCCTGTGCTTTCCTCAGGGTCTCCTCCAGAACACAGCTCCTCAGTGACTTTGTGCTTCCATGTGGGAGTGAGGGGACAGCCAACCACAGCCGTTCTTACGGAGGGTTGGCCACAAGGAGGCCAGTGCTCCAGACGTAGGTCTGCAGACCCCAAAGACTGAGTCACCCTTACATGGTGACAGGAGCTTCCTCTGTGAGAAGGCTTCAGTTCTGTGCCCTGGTGTACAAGTCTTTTGGTCTGTGACTTTGAAAGCTCAAAATATGATTGAGCCTCAGTTTCTTCATCTGGAAACTCAGGCCCCTGGTTGTATAAGACCTTTAAGGTCACCCTGGACTTACAAGTTCCACACTCATAAGATGCCTTTCACTCCGCACAATTCTTCAGGGATTATGGGATCTAGTTAAATCCGAGCCCTGTGTTCCGGTCCCAGCAAATCACTTCAATTCACGGAACTATGTGGGAGATGGGAGGAAAGAACCCAAGAGGATCACAGTTTGGGCAGCGGTTGTGGAGGCCTCCAGGGAAGTCACATACGCTGAGAGACAGTGAGGTTAACAGGAACTCCTGTACCTTACCTCAGCTCGCCACAGGCTAGAGAGTGGAGAATTTTACTTGATTAATTCTTACACCATTTGTAATTTTCTCTTTAATCAAAATTTAATTTGTAAAATTTGTTTTCCCATTTAAACTTTCTTTGGAGTTCGGATTTGGTGTTGGTTTCACTTTCTACCTTTTTTCCCTTTGGGATTTAGGTGAGTCAAATCAAAAATAAAGCATGCTATTTCTTACCAACTTTGTCTTAATATTGCCATTCTGCTTTGTACGTTGCAGCCAGAGACCATTGCATAATTACTCCAATGCTGTTTTGTGATTCATCTGAGATGTGCCCATTAATCACGTTTTTCCTCCTGATGGAATTGGTGATTAAACAAGCTGTGACACAATTTTTTGAGTTACTTTCTCTCTTCTCCTTCTGCTAGTTAGGTGCACACATCAGCTTTAACCTCTACTGACTGATCTTAGCTGGTTCTGAACAGAACAATGGTCCTCATCTTTTCTTCAAATTGATTCATAGACCTGTCCTGTTCTGGCTTCCTGTCTGCATTTGGGGTCATGCTACATGAAGCATTTCTCTACTCTTTAAATTCAGGTTTTAGTAGCTATGCATCTCTGGATAATCAAATTTTTAATGAAAGCGTTTCTCTTTAGAGAAGTATTCCAGATTAACAAAAGAAATTGAAGAGGAATGATAAAACTAGAATATCACCATTTTGTAAACTCCAATCAAATAACGTGTGTAGGCAACATCAGCGATGGCTAACATACAAAAACAGAGACAACCACATGTTATGTACCTCTTGATACAAGCATGTGATATATCCTTTAAAGGATTCCTGCCAAAGACTCAAAACTAAGTCATATCAAACCTAAAGACTATCAGCTCATGAGAAATACAGGAACAGAAGAACATATCATAGGGAAACAACCAGAAGACTGTGGGAGACCTACTGGACAAAGGGCCTGCTGTCTTCCAGAGACAAATTGAGGGAAAATGAAAGATAGGGCATCCGTCAGTACAAAGAGGTTTAAGAGAAACTTACGGGCATTTTGGATATCCTGATGTGAACAATCCTGATACACGTGCAGATGCATGTCCACGTTCAAGAGTGGAACGATCCACACAGGACGCTCGCAATGTTACAGAACTATTGGGAAATTTTAGGTGTTACAATCAGATAGTGCTTTTGTTGAAAAATGAATACTTATCCCTTAAAGATATATTTTGAAATATTTATGCATGAAATAATAAGATATCTAGGGCTGGATTTAAAATAATCTAGTAGGAAAAATAAACAGCAAGTAGCCGAGGGGGTAGGTAAGATAAAATTGGCCCTCAGTCAACAGCCTTTTAAACCTGGAAGAATTTGAGCTTTTGATTCTATTCTTTCCAGGTGTAAGTTTAAAAATGATAAAAATTTTAATTTCACCTTTTAAAATTTTAGGTAAAGTTCTCCATCTTATGCAATAATTTTCCTCGCAGTAATTTAAGGCTGACAGTAATGAACAGCACGAGCAAGCTGATCAGAGTATTGAGGTTAATGTGAAATTGGTTACTTCAACCTGGGCTGAGAGGAGGCTGTGCAGAACACACGGGGACTCAGCCAGTTCTGAGAGAGGGCCGTGGGGCTCTGATGACCGACAGAGTGAGGGTGGGATGGAGACGGGCTGATGAGTACATGAATCTCTCTGGTACCTACCTGGAAAGAGATCAAATTTCCCTCCACTCAGGAACAGCCGTAGTAGGTGATTGGAGCTGTTCATGGTAGCCATGCTTTATAATGACCTCTGGGTCATCACTGGCGTCTGTCCAGGAGTTAAAATTACTTCCTCAAGCCCACATGATAACAGATGTCAAACAAGATTTTATTTTGTTATAGTTAATCAGTATTTATATTTATACCTCTGTTGTTTTTTCCCCTAAAATATCTAATATAAGGTACAATTAGAAAATAGGAACAACAAGGAAAATCCATCTCTCAATAAATAAGCTGTATTTGAAGGATGTATTTAAATTTTTTTAAAAAAGATTTCACTGTTCAACCACCTATACTATTTTTTAGAAAAAATAGTTTGAAGCATAAATATAGTGAACATATGCAAGAGAATTATTCTGACAACTGACAGGTGCAACTTATAAAGCATGAAACAGTTTGCATGATAGGAACATAATTATAAATATTTAAAGACCCTTTTTTAAAATCAAATTATAATATAGCATATTGATTTGCCTTGATGCTTACTCTAGATTTTTCTAGATTTACTTAAAGCAGTTAAGAATTATATGGTGAATATAGCTGATTCTCGTTATCCCTGATAGTTATGTTTTATAATGTCTCAACTATTGGACCATGGCTATGCTGTACCATCTCAAGAGTTCATGATATTGGCCCTGTCTAGACAGTGTTTTATAGTTATGATAAATGTACCTTGGTTTATTATTATTATATAGCATTTTGATTTTATCTAAAAACTTGGAAATTACAGAGAAAATATGAAAATGAGCAGAACAATCACAGTTTTGCTTTGTGTCAAAATTATTATTTAGACCTGGAATAGTAGCTTGCACATGTAATCATAATATCTGGAGGCCAGTGCAGGAGGATCATTTCAGATCAGGAGTTCAAGACCAGCTTGAGGAAGAAAGAAACCCTGTCTGTACCAAAAATAGAAAAAAATCAGCCGGGTGTGATGGTTGGCACATACCTTTAGTCCCAGCTTCTCAGGAGGCTGACGCAGGAGGATCCTTTGAGCCCAGGAGTTTGAGGTTGCTGTGAGCTATAATGATGCCACTGAACTCTAGCCAGGTCGACAGAGCAAGATTCTTTCTCAAAAAAATTTAAAAAGAATACTGTTTATATGTAGGAATTTTTTTTTCAGTCCTTTCCTCACTTTCAAATGAATTAAGATTATAATTAGTTTTGCACATAGATGTGTGTGCATGTGTATATAGAAAGGGAGAGGGAAAGGGAAAGATAGAGAGAGGGGATTCTCATTATTCCTGATATTTAGTTATATTCTATAACCTTCCCGTGAACCCTGAATTAGGGAGCACCGTACCATTACTCCTAGGTTAAATACATGTGGGTTAGATTCCTGTGATCACCAATTTACAATATTTTGTCAACCAGTCAATACATAACCATGTCTTATGTATCTCTGTTTATAGAGACCTTATTTGGTATGCATTATTGATTTATTGACGTTGAACTCATGGTCAATGACACTGAAATTTCTTCTCCTGAGGGTCCATCTCAGCCTTCCTGTGCTCAGGAAGCCCAGGTAGCACTTCAGCACTGTGTTTGGAGGCCATTTTACACAGAGAAGTCTCCAAGAAAAGCACAAAAATGCAAAAAGCATATACATTATACTAAATAGACCATGAAAAGGCCACACCTTTGTGGTATGAGAGTTGAAGCGGGAGGCAGAATGTTGCCTTGTTTGAATTCAGTTGGTAATAATTTGTGCCTTGGGCAGATCAAATTTTCTTTTGCTGTGGGGGTGTCCACAGATGACCACAGAAGAACCTGGAGTATTGATTTTTGAGGTTACAAATAAACTTTAGCTAATAGGAAAATTCACAAATACAGAATGTATGAATAATGAGGATTGATGTAATTTATTATTTGACTAAAAAATACTATATGGGTCACTAGCTCTGGTTAGTTCTTTGTACAAATTTTATAATCTATTTGCAGAGTTAGCCACAGGCAAAATAGTAAAATGAGCAATTTTTTTCTCTTGGAAACTTCTCTTTTCCTTCTCAGAGGTGTACTTTTTTTTTTTTTTTAAATTTAATTTGTGCTTGCTCTCAGGAATTAATAAGACTAAAATTTAAAATACAAGCTTCAAAGATAAGAATCATGTCTGTCTTATTTCCATTAATTTTCCAGAGCCTAACTTAGTGCTGAAAACATGGTAAGTGCTCAGAAAATATTTAGACAAAATAAATGAATCCTTGTCATTAGTAATACACAGTCCTACTGAGGTAGGCAGAATGGCCCTCCAAAGATGTTCCCGTCCTTAATCTTGGGACCTGTGAATAGTTACCTCACATGGAAAAGGGGAAACAACATCGTAGATAGAATTTGAGGTGCTAATCAGCTAATTTTAGAACAGGAAGATTACCTTGGTGGACCCAGTGTAATTACCCTGGGCCTTAAAAGCCAAAGAAGAAGGCTGAAGAGAAGCTTCGATGGGAGATGTAGCCATGGCAAAAGATCAGAGTGATGCAATCTGGGAATGACGCAACCTGCATTTGCAGGCTTTGAAGATAACAGAGGGAGCCAGGAGCCAAGGAATTGTGCAGCCTCTACAAGCTGGGAAAGGCAAGGGAATTAATTGTTTCCTAGAATCTGAAAAAAAAAAGTTTACCTTGTTGACATCTTGATTTTAGCCCAGTGAGACCTGTGTCAGATTTTTCGGCCCACAGAACTGAAAGATAATAAATTTGTGTTGTTCTAAGCCACTTATTTTTGGCAATTTGGTACATATCCGTACCAAACAAAATTAATACACCCACCAAATGGCACTGATAGTCTAATAAGTGATATCACAAATTCGAAAAGCTACGAAAACACACAGCACCAGCCATTCATATGTCAATGTCTGGCATCGGGATGGGGACTGGAACTAATGTTCTTAGTCTTCAAATATTGATACATAATTCTCCAAATTGATTAATTTTGTGGAATCTTTTAGTACCAATAGTCTGTCTTGGTTTAGGGGTAAAATAATTGATTTTATTTCATTGGTTTATCATTATTGAATGTGTGAAAAAATTAGTGTTTAACATATTTATAAATCATGTTGCTATAATAAATAATACCTCTGTAGTCATAAAATTTTTATAATAAGTCTGTGTGATAAAATATGATAAGAACAGTTTCTAGTACTAAACAAAGAAATTGTCCTCTGAAACTTCAGAATTAATGTTCATGAAATAATGTGACAGGAAAAAATAATGAAAATAAATGTTGCTTTAAAAACCATCGAACATGGACAACATCTTGATTGCTTATTGTCGGTCAATGTGACTTAATAGTCTACATTTGGATGATTGTGTTATGATGAGAATAACAAAAAATGATATAGAGAACTTACCCATCTGCCTTATTTATAGGCCGTGCTCAATAGATGTAAAGCAGTTGTTGAAGATGCCATTGTTACTATGGAAACTCAGTAGGGCTACATCCCCCTCTTCTTTTGTTTTCCAGAGTAGCAACAATGTATCATTTTTTTAAAAAGCATTAATGGTTTTTGAAACCCAATACTATATGAATATTTGTTATTAATAGGTAGGCGTTTGCCAGTCTATTTTGCCCCAAAGTCAAGAGTTTTGTGTTTTACTATCAGTCGTTGAGTTGAGTTGCTATCTGAAAATAGCCCTTCAGTGCAAGCAGGTAACAATCACTCGCCCAAGTTCCCACTGTGCGGGTTTAGCATCATCAGCATCTTGTGGTATTAGAAACATGACTGAGACGTTTTCCCAGAGCGTTCCTACAGCATCGCCATTCGTTTTATCCTTCCTCAGAAAGGCAGCAGCATTGTGCCCTGCCAGGAGTTCACCCCTTAGAAAGTCAGCATTTTTCAAGCCTTGCTGTAATAATCAAAATGCCGAGGTAAGTGCCAGAGGTGATGGATAACTCAGTTACCTTGATTAGATTAATTCGCATTGTATGCCTATCAAAACATCACACGTCCCCTATAAAGGTAAACAACTGTTGTGTATCCATAATTAGAAAGAACAAACAAAAACAAACTTTTCCACACAGAGAAGTACCATTCTTTCCCATTGGGGACAGTGATGAAGTGGTTCTAAACCTCTAGAACTCTACATGTGTAGACTATTGATTAAATAGATTTGAATAAAATGAAAGAAACATATGGATTTGTAGTGTTTTCATAAATATATCAGTAAATTGACACAAGATAAAATGGACAGAATAAACAGGAAAAACTTAAGGTTGCTGAAAATTATCTCCACTTTAATACTGTGACTTGTAAATAATTTCTCATATGTAATATCACTGTGATATATAACTATATATCTATTGATATATTGCCTGTCAAGAAATGCTCTAGCCATTTTATATACGTCTACATATTTCTCATTTAAACCTAAATTAACTGAAACTTTATTTATTGACATTTTATATACAAGGACACTGAAATCAGAGACTTTTTCCAAGTAATACAATTTGGGCAGTATCCAAACCCAGGTATGTTCTAATATGTTCTGATTTCCTGTGTTGAATCATTCATTTTGTACTTTAAATTATGATATTTAGAATGCAGTTCTGGGCCCTTTTGAAAAAATGAAAAAAATGGAAAGTAATTCTCAAAAAGAAAAAAGCTTACATATAATTTGTAATTGTTACATGAGAATATAAACCAAAGTGTGTGCCATTAAAATAAAATGTAAAAATCACTATCTAGTATAAAATATAAGTATGTGCAAATGTATTATCACTGAAGGAAGGAAAGAAAATGGATCTTACTAGGTACTAGAGAAACTCAGATGTTAGGAAATTAGCGCTCACATGTAAAGAGCATTTTGGGTATGTGTGGTCAGATATGCAAATGGTTCCATAGACAGAAGCACGTGTCCCGACTCATATATATACACAGGCACATATATCAGCGGGGCCCCACAGCCACATACACAGCAGCAAACGTCCTGACTCACACATACACAGGCGCACATACCAACCCGGGCCCCTGTTCTGTTTTGTGCCTGTATCTACCTATGAGACTAACCTCAAGCCAGGGTCGTTGGGTTCCTTCTGCAGCCTGGCCGTGCTGGTTCTTCCATCAGCCTGCCAACAGTGCTGTTTATGGGAACCTGGTAACCTCAAAGCAGGGACCTATTCTGTCCCCAAACACTCAGATTCTTCTATTTAATATGTGTGCTACCCAAACTGATGTATTTAGTTTGCATTCCTCTTAAACAGTGTTTTTCAACTTTTTTTTTTTTTTTTTAATGTCAGGGAACACTTGAATCTATAGTTAAAACTTCCCCAGCACACTTAAATTATGTTAATCAAAACAAAAAGACTAAAAATAAAAAGAATATACTTACTGTGCTTTGAACGTTGAAAAATAATTTAATTAATGATCTTAAAAAATTTTCGTGGCACACCAGTGTGTCCTGGGACCCCAGTTGAAAACCACTGCTCTAGAGGAAGATCCGAGACAAGAATTTCACTGCAAGTCGTTTTCACTGCAAGTCGATTCCAAGGAACAGTAGTCAGGGGAGCAGGAAGGAGAGACAGAGAAGGGAAAGCAGCTTAGTAAGGGATACAATTTGGCCAACCGGAGCTTACCCACTGGGGGACTTCAGGAGCAAGTGTAGTTTACACACTTCGGGGTTACCCACCCAAAGGAAAGGGAGCTGGGGTATGTATTCAGCATTTCCAGCCAGTAATTGGTGGAGGGCTCATCCTTCCTCCCTGGGTGATGGACAGAGCCCCCAGGTAAAGTGAGGCAATACGTGATGCTGGACTTCTGCAAGACACGTGTGGACATGGCACAGGCCTTGGGTATATGGTGAGGAATGGGTTTCTCTTGCTACCGGGGTCCTCACTTATCTACTGGCTCTACTTTGTTTTTGAAGCCCCCAGTTCTCTTTTTTTTAAATCCTTGCATTTGAAGCATGTGTGGGCTGGGCCACCCTCTGAAGATGAGGGTCTGTCCTGTCTCCCTTTAGCAGGGCCCTTGCCTCCTCTTGACTCGCGCACTCCCCGTGTGATCACATCCTCTGAGAGAAGCCACATGCCCTGGCTTATTAGGCCTTCACAGCCAGAGGCTTGTTCATGAACAGAGACTCGGTTCTCTGTCTTCTGGCCCCAGAATAACGGGTACAGAACAAGTCCAGTCACACTGAGCAGGCGTGGTTCCTCCTCGTCATTGCATTACCAGAGGCAGTCCAAGTAGAAACCCTGAGATGTGGCTTGGCAGGCCACTTACTCACCACGGTAGTCTCCTCTTATTGTTATGAACCAAGTTACTAGGACCTTATTCCAATCTCACTCATCTGTGGCTCTCTCGGCTAACTTGAATTCATCCAACCACCTCTGGGTGTGAATTGCAGGACTACCTTTCTGAAGTTTGGAAAGTATGGTGTGTCTGGCATTTCTGTTAATTGCCGTTAACTCCATTTGTCTATTGACGTGGACAGTGTAAAGCTTAGCGCTGTGAGACATCAGAGTTGTGCAGTGGAAGTGTGCTGGGCCCGTGAAGATGCCTCCTGTCCCTCACATACGATGAAGAAGCGACACATGGTGAACACCGCCAGCATAAACAAACTCTCTGTTCACATTTGACATTTCACATCTCTTACTCTTTTCTGCTGGAAAAGTCAACTCACCTCCGGTGTTTTTTCTCCACCAGTGCCAGTTTTTCCAATTTGTATCTGACTTATAGAAATTTCTGGGTTTTATTTTTGGGAGGGTGGAGATGTTCTGAAGCATGCTAACGTTTATTGATCTAAAATTTCCTGTTATGCCCAAACTACATTCTTCTCTAAGGACAGAAGATCTGGCCGGCATTTTATACTCCACCAGATTATCTCTGCATGCCGTTCAATGTCTGATCCACTAACTGGCAGCATCAACATCACTTTGGAGCTTGTTAGAGATGCAGAATTTAAGACCCCACCCCAGACTGATGTAATCGGGAACGGTGTTTTGATAAGCCCTCCGTGTGATACTTGATGTGCATACCACGCTGGAATAACACAGTTCTACATCTTTGCTACTTACAATTGTGATTCTGGGACAGGTAGCAGTGGTATCACCAGAAAAGATGATTCTTGTTAGAAAACCAGAATCCCAGTCAACACACCAGACCTCCAGAGTCAGAACTGGCATTTTAACAAAATCCATAGGTAATTTGTGGGCACATCAAAGTTTGATGCCATGGGATTTAGCTTGTATTTTCAGTGTCAGTATATCATAAGCTGTATCAAATTATTCAATAAAATTAACATCAGAAAAGGATCCTAATATATTTTAAATGGAAAGTTATATTAAGAAAATGTTCCTAAGGCTGGCGCAGTGGCTCATGCCTGTAATCCCAACACTCTGGGAGGCCAAGGTGGGTGAATTGCTTGAGCTCAGGAGTTTGAGACCAGCCTGAGCAAGAGCGAGACTCTGGTTCCACTAAAAATGGAAAAAACTAGAGCAGAGGAGAGTAAGGACAAGCTAAGATGCTCTAGGCACCTCCGTGTCTGCCCATCAGCAAGCCAACTGCAATGATCTTCCAAGAATAATGGTGAATGACTGCTGCTTCACCTCCTGCCTTTCAGATCTGTGCAAGTTCCCCTTTGGCCAACTCTACCCCAGAGCCAAGCAGCGGGGGATTCCGGGAGCGACAGTTTCAGCTTGTCTAAGTTGACAGCACAATTATTACAATGCTGGGATGCTGTTTCCTATGTTAGGGAAAAACTGGGGAGAAAAAAGTTTGGGGTGTAAGAGATGCAGATGACTCCCCCCAGTGATCCCTGTGTCCTGCTGTTCATGTCCTGGGCAATCTCCTCCCCTTTAGCATGGGCTGAATTTAGTGACTCACTTCTTTTTTTAATTTCAGATTGATATGAGGGTACAAATGTTTAAGTTACATTGTTTTCATTTTTAAGGTAAAGTTCTAGTTGTGGTTGAGCCCTTCACCAGGGGGTAGGCTGAACACCCTTACACTGTGCACATTAGATGATATCACCCCAATTGCCCTCTCTCCTCCGCCCTCCCTCCTCTGTTCCCCCCCTCACTAGGCTACACTTGTGTTTTTTCTTTGCTGTGCATGTGTGGTTGTTTATGTATTGGTTTCATATACATTGAGCATTGAGTGTGTTGGATACTTTTTTCCTTTCTTGTGATGCTTGGCTGGGAGGAGAGTGTTTCCACTCTATCTAGGTTGGTGCAAGAGATGTAGCGTCTCTCTGTCTTTTCTTGGGGCTGAGTGGTGTTCTGTGGTGTGCATGTGCCATGGTTTGTCGATCCATTCGTGGGTTGATGGGCACTTGGGTTGCTTCCACATCTTGGCAATTGTGAACCGAGCTGCAATAAACATTCTAGGGCAAAAAAAAAAAAAAAAGAAAAGAAAAGAAAAGAAAAGAAAAACCAGCCAGGTGTAGTAGCAGGTGCCTGTAGCCCCAGCTACTTGGGAGGCTGAGGCAAGAGCATCACTTAAGCCTGAGAGTGTGAGGTCACTGTGAGCTACGATGCCACTGCACTCTTCCAAGGGTGACAGAGTGAGAAAAAACAAAAAAAACAAAAAAATTTTCGAAATATAACTTGCCCAAAATGAGAACCAATATTAACACTGAAATCAAAGTTCTCTTTGGAAAGCCATTAGCCAGGATATTAAGTGCCTACAGTATACGTCCTACAGAAGATAGCTTCTAGAGGAACAGGCAAGAGAGAGCCACATTGCACACTTACTTTGTATTTCATTATATTTTTAAAGACGATACTGTATGACTATTCAAAATGAATGCAACACATCCTTGAGGAAATAGGGGAAAAATGTCTTCTCAGCAGGCGTAGTGCAGAGATTTATTATCTAGCAGCTACTGCCAGCTCTGCTCAAGTATATATTGTCATTTGGGAAATGTGCCTCAGTCAAACCCGAAGAAAACACAATTGTTTTTGAGTGTTGAGTACCTAGGGAGGAAGTCTGATTTGAAATAACAAATGGACATGGAATTTGAATTTTTACAGCTTGCATATGTACACAGCGTCTGGGTTCAGAGCCATTTCTGGTGCACAGACGTCCCGAGTCGAGTCTCATAGCTCAGAGCTGCAGGGCGAAGAGGAAAGAATGCAAAGTGTTCCCAGCACAGGCTCTCCGTTATACCTGGCCATGTCGTGATCACGTTCGGTCTTTCCTCACCAGAGGAAAACTAGGCTTATCAATTTTATCATAAGGGTTTTAATCCTTTTCAGGCTGTGAAATGGCTTTGACGAGCATGACCGTCTAAATCGCATTCGAACATCAAGCTCTTCTTTATTCTTTTGTCCCTGACTGGTCACCCTCATAGAGTCTCTACCAAATCCACTCTCTACACCAACTCCTTTGCCACTTTTTTCCGTTGGGAAACACGTGAACAAACCAGTCCCTGGGGATCGTTACCTTCCCGCCACTGTGTTTATTCTTAGCAAGCGAGAACAATTTCAATAACCACGGAGAAGCTCCCGCCTATGCCCTAGATAGATAGAATGTGATGAGCTGGTCAGTGATCATACCACACAATGGGGGTGATAGGGATCCCCGAATCCACCCTACGTGATGTACTTACTTCACACTTGCATTCACCACAGTGGTAGTAGCCTGCATGGCTGAAGACTATCATTGAGGAATTCCCCGAAGACTGGACAGTTACGTATTATGTGCCGCCGAGCGTGTGAAGTGAATGAGACACAGTTCTGGGCCCCAAAGTGCTCACGGCTGAGTGGGGCTTAGAGGCCTGCAAAGTACTCGAGGTCTCTGTGATAGGACACAGAGAATGTCTGAACTGCCTGGGACCAGAAGAGGCTTCAACAGGGGCCTTACAGGGCCCGGAAGAGGAGGAGGGTGAAGGCATTCTTAGCAGAGGGAAAACATAGGCAAGGTCACCGTGTCTGGGGAAAAATGGTGCATTTACACAGCAGTGAGAGGCTCCAGGTGGGAGCAGAGAGGCTGCGGGCACCAGGAGACTTTATCTTGCTGTGCTGTGCGAATGTCCGCCAACGTCGAGAAGCCTTTGATGCTTCTTCAGAGAACTGTTGGATCTATCAAGGAGCTATAAAATAACTTAAACATTAGGGGATTCAATGAGTGCAGAGAAAAATATAGTCAATATAATTGCTTTATTTCATTTTCCCAACAGAAACAAACTCTTTTAGACTGTGAGCACCTCATTGTGTCTGATACTTTCCCGGATTGTTTTTCCTCTGGATATTCGTCTTCGAGGGGATGAATAGGCATGCCAAAGAAGAAGTCAGAGGGAGCAGGGGGAAAAGCAATGCCTGTTTATTATGGCAGGCCCTGGCTTCTGCAACAGCTGAAAATTCATGAGAAAATATGTCCCTTTTAAAATTCAACTTATGGTTTGACTTTCATCATGAGAAACTCTGAAACTCTGATCTTGGTGATACAACAGAGTTGGTCAGGTATGTTTTCTTGGCTCGGCGCCTGTGGCTCAACGGGCTAAGGCGCCAGCCACATACACCTGAGCTGGCAGGTTCGAATCCAGCCCGGGCCCGCCAAACAACAATGATGGCTGCAACCAAAAAATGGCCTGGTGTTGTGGCGGGCACCTGTAGTCCCAGCTACTTGGGAGGCGGAGGCAAGAGACTCGCTTGAGCCCAGGAATTGGAGGTTGCTGTGAGCTGTGATGCCACAGGACTCTACCCAGGGTGACAGATTGAGGCTCTATCTCAAAAAAAGAAAGAAAAAAAAGGAATGTTTTCTTATTTTGTCAGTTGACCTTGAGCAAGTTATTTAAATAGTGCCTATATAAGTGGGGTTTATTCTGCAAATCACAGATGCCGTGTCCTTTACTTTCATTGAAATTGGAAAGGTTGGATTTGTAAGAATATGCACACGTACCTCCTTCATAGTACTTGGAAAATCTAAAAAGAGCAAATATGTCCTCCAGATGCTTATTAACTATAGTAAAAATGGGAATTTTTATTGATTTTAAATTATACTTATAACTTTAAACAAATTGCAAGAGGAAATTATATCCTAATTTCCACTAATTTTTAGAGTGATGAGATTGGGAGCAGACTTACTTCATCCCTTCTCCTTTCCCCCCAAATTCTGTAACACATTTAAGTGACTTTTACAATGAAAGTTTTCACTTATTTAAACATGACTCATACTTTGAAATAAATTAGTTTTGTTGAAATTAAATTTAAATATTTTGCCACCTATTTAAATGTTTATTTAGTTCAATTAAAATATTTATTATTTCCAAAGAAGCCCAAGGTGGTGTCAACAATTAGTATGTAAAACTGAGAAGAGATGTAAAAGGAATCCAGACTCTGTGATGAGTGTACATCACTCACATCTTCCTACCATGAAAAGTGCCCAACGTGGAAATTGTCCTTTTGTGTTTTCTCTCCCAATCAAAACTAAAAGGTCACAGGCTTCGAAGGTCATAGTCTTCGTCTACTGAGATGGCAGTTGATAACATGGAGAATAAATTTCTGCTGATGGAGATTTAATGGAACAACCAGGCAATTCAGTTAAGACCAGCAGCCTCAAACATTCCTCTCTTTCAAAGAAAGTTGTATATTTGAAATCATTTATTTCTGATGGAAAAACATGATTCTCCCAGAGGAATGACCATAATGACAATAAATGCAAGCAAATAGGAAGACACTAAGATGGGGCTTTAGGGAGATCATGACCTTTTGCAGTTGCTTAAATCAGATTCACAGAGGGCACCAGGGGATTTGACATTATTAATTTTTTTTTAAACTTTCACTACTACCTTTTCAGGCTAAAGGCTCTTAAAATAGGGCTTGATAAATTATTTCACTGGAAGAAAAATCACCTTTTTAAAGTATCTTTAGTAGAAATAAATGTACGAGAACCTTTTGTAGTTTTGTTTTGGTCACACAAACCAGTAACAGGCACTAGTTTCCTTGTGGTCCCTGAAAAGACCTCTGGATGGCTTTTATTGACCTGAAAACTGATGGAAAATAACATAATCTTGATCATAAATGAGGAAGGCTCTCAATAGCAACTAAAAAAGATGTATCTAAAAATGACTTTGCAATGTGGAATTCATTTACAAATTTTGCTTTGTTACACTTTGATTATTAACTTCACAGGGATTTATATATCTATAAAAGCAAAACGGATGACTTCACTTAAAATGTGCACAGTAGTTAGCCATTTAATTCAATAAATAAGAGCAAACTCACTGCTTGCAGCAATAGCTGCTGCTTGGGCACAGCAGCCAAACACCACCGAAGCACACCTGTAGTCGGACAAAATTGGGCACACTCCCTGGTTCAACAAGGGAAAATGTACACTGTATTCGAAAATCCTAATTTTTATCTAGGAGGTGGGAGGACTGGGGCAAAGCTAAAGCTGTAATTGGACAAGAGGGAACAATCACTCATGTTAGCCAAAGAGTAAGGGCCACTTTGGTGATCTAGATATTATTTTAGTTTTGATCTTCATTTTGGCCTGATTACAGAGTGGTCTTACTTTTGTCTTGCTCCATCAGAGTGACAGAATGACTTTCTGCCATGTTGGTTTCCTGCAAAATTATTTAAGAGTAAAACTCCATCCTGGCTCCCAGCTGACAGAAGCCAGGGTTGCTTCTATCTTTGTTACTGTCCTTCACCTCAGGCCTACTGTGTATTGGTTGGGGCTACTGTGCCCGCAAACAAATCACCGACTGTGCAGCACTTCCCTGCTAAGAGAGGAGCCGTCTTTCTTCCCAGCTTACACATAGAACATCCAAAGCTCTCAGGAGCCCGGCAGTTTGCTCATAGCCACGCACCAAAGAACTGAAGCTCTTTATTACAAGAATAATTAGGTAGGTAAGTAGATGCACAAGAAATAATGAATCACTTTAAAGGAAACAAAGCACAAGTGGGTGTGGGGAGCCAGAAAGACTTGTGGAACTGGAGCATTTGAGATTAATTTAAGTATTAAATAGAAATGTAGGGTGGTGCCTGTGGCTCAAAGGAGTAGGGCGCCAGCCCCATATACCAGAGGTGGTGGGTTCAAACCCAGCCCCAGCAAAAAAAAAAAAAAGAAATGCATGAAGAGGTCTTACGGGTAGGTGGTATCTGGAAGCATTCTAGGTCCACTGCAGGCAAAGGCAGAGAGGACAAGTGGGAGGGTACACTGAAGTACCCTCAGTAGTTGGCGTGACAACACTTGTAGCCAGAGTACGTTAATGATGGGGACAGGGTGGGGAGAAGACTGGGGAAGCAAGACGGAGCTGGGATTTGAATAGAAGGTTGGGAAGTGTGAGGCTTCATTTCTCACTGCATGTTTTTGATCTAGGACTAACGATTATTCCAAGCTGGGAGGAGTGGTGTGTGTAATAAGAACGAACATTTATTGAGCTTTTAGCATCACATGTTCATTCATTTATTCAGCAAATACTTAAAATGTTGTACCATAGGCAATGAGATACATGTAGGGGAATCAATCGTTAATAAGGCTCTTTGCTTTTATAAGGGGATGTCACAATCTGATTTGTAGGACTTTATAATGATAATAAACAGGCCTTTATAATAATCCAGCTTCTACTTTAGTCAACATGTAAGTGGAAACCCAGGACCTACAGGAGAAGAAACAACAAACCCTTCATGGGCATGAGGGAAAGCTTTTTGTGGTAGGTGATATTTGAGCCCAAAGTCCAGAGGATGGGGAATAGTTTCCTAGCAGACAATTTATGGGTACTGTTGAGGGGTGGGGGTTGATGGGAGATAAAGACATGAACAGTGAGAACTGAGAAAAGTTACTGGAAGTGACAGTCAGAGAGGGCTGGTGAGCGAAGAATGAGCTACCAGTGTCAGGAGAATTATGAAGAAGAGAGTCACAGAAGGTTAGACGTTAGTGAGAATGAGGCAGGCAGTGGCAGGAGCAGGTTACCCACTTTTCCAGGACTGTGGGGCTGAAGGAATACAGAGAGGGGAAGGAAGCTTTGGACTGTGGATATGGCACACATCAGGTATGCAGCTGCTGGGTTTGTTTTCATTATTATTCATTTCTCGGAATAGAATATATAGCAACTGTTACATACCTAATGGTAGCAGTAAATAGCCAGAAATAATAAGGCCCAAACCATAAAATACTAGTGTTATAGTCAATTCATAAATCTGTCATTTCGTGAATAAAATTTCATACTTATAATAGCAGCATTAGAAGTATGGAGGTGTTTACACACAGGGAGAGAGAGGGAGAGAAAGAAAGGATTGATTGTGTGCTAGAGGAAGCCTCCGAGTTCCTGCAGTACAGAGGTGCTTGGGCTTTGTTCAGTGTGCGTCGGAATCACCCAGAGGCTTAATTGCTGCTCGGTGTGGCATTTGTGTATCTGTCTTGCCTTCCCTGTCTGCTGTCCCAGCTGTGGACATTCAGGCTGCTTTCATCTCTCGGCTGTAACCTGCATGGCGCATCCGTGTGCATGTCCCTGACACACGGCATGAGAATTACTTGGGATATAAAACTAGAGTCAGATTCACCAGCAATAGGGTGAACACTGATCAGTGCCCCCATTACGTAACACCCTGGCGCCCTCCAGAACAGGTGCATCAGTCTACGCTCCCCGCAGCAATGCTTGAGTGCCGTACATCCCACACGGTGGTGTCCAGCTGCCTGAAGTTTGCTAGCTTTTAAAGCAC
Source organism: Perodicticus potto (assembly GCA_963574655.1). Taxonomy (NCBI): domain Eukaryota; kingdom Metazoa; phylum Chordata; class Mammalia; order Primates; family Lorisidae; genus Perodicticus; species Perodicticus potto. The sequence goes on along the minus strand of CAUYRH010125930.1, from coordinate 6,424 downwards.
AAAGTGATGTATTTTTGTCCTTTTATATAATATTGGGCACATATTCTTATTTGTTTTTCTCTTTTACTTTGTTAACTGTGTAATCTTGGATAAATCACTTCGCCTCCCTGAGTTTCAGTTCTTTCATCTGTAAAATGAGGAAAAATGAAATCTCTCTCATCGACAGGTCATGAAATGACCTGCTGTGGTCTGGAAAGTGATTCACACTGGGTCTGCAGCACCCACTGAACAGGATTTATTTATATTTGCTTTTATTCTTGGACTTGATAAAAAATGTGATTTCTCAAAAGGCAGATTTAGGAAGTATTTAGAGAATTATCAATAATCGGAAGTCGGTTTAGGGGTGTTCTTGTGAGGCCACTGGAACCCACAGTGAGGGATCAGGAGCTTCTGCAAAGTGGCTGATGCCCAGGACAGTGATAATGTCCAGGACACGGGGATTTTAGTAATGGAAAGAGACTAATAGGTGAAAATAAATTTTGTGTCCTTTTTTCGCTTATAGTTTGTTGTATATAAGTATTATAATCATATCATTAAAAACTTCTAAATAAAGGAGGTTAAAAAAAGAAATGTATAGTATTATAACTTAATAAAACCACCACTGTATTAACACTTTGATGCATCATCTTTTTTCTTATTATGCTTAACTTCAAGTTATAAGTATGCTGATAACACAATAGTGTATCATACTTAAATGATGAAGAGACCTAATTTTTCAGTAGTCTGCAAAAATCACCATTTTAATTGCTTTATAATATTCCATCAAGCCTGTGTGCCATGGTAATTATATCTCAGTGCTGTGGACTGGAAAATAATTCCATGTCTTTAAAAATATGGCACTAATTAGAGATTATTTTAATAAAATGGGTTTAGATGTGCTAACATATCTTAATGTAAGCCAATGTGCTTAATACTTTATGTTTATACAGCCTCAAGGAGAATAAACACACTCAGTAACATTATCTTCAAGCGTCCTTGTGATCTGGACAGTCTGTTTATCACTACTGTGTTATAAATGAAGAAACCAACCAAGGCTGTGTGTTTAAGAATTTGCTTTAGATCTGACCAAGAGGCAATAATGGGGTACATTGTAATATTTTGATACATATATATGTTGTGGGATGACCAAATTGGGCTAGTTAATATGTCCATCACCTCATAAAGGAAAATTTCAATACTTATATCATTTAACTTTAAAGTAATAAATCCCAATACTATGTCGCTGGAATGCTAAAAAGTTTGCGCTTAGTTTTTTTTCATTTTAGCTTCTTTATCTATAGATAGCAGCCAGGTATTTATTTTATCTGGTTCTTTGCTGAACTTCTTATGGTTATTCTATTATTAAGAATAATATAATTTCTTAAAATTCAAATAAGCAGAGTTTAATTTAAAATACCTTTACAGTATCATTAAAATCACATGCACTATATTTTGCAAATGGACTTCAGAGGATGTATATAAATATCTATAAAAGGTATCTATTTTTAAATTGATTACTCACTTTAGAAATATTTTTCAAATGTTAATAAATCAGTCTTGGCTGCATTGAAACAGAAACAATTGGATAGTTTGAAACCTCTTGTTTCTGGATGGTGCTATAATTACTCTGGCTAAAATATAATTCCTCCCAAGTACACGCAAAAACAAGTTAAAAGAAAACTCTACATTAAAGAAATTAAAATTATTTTTGTTTAAATAACTTTCCTAGAAAGAACTTGCTTAGTTTCTTTTGTCTTAAGGTCAAAAATATTGTCAAATACATTCAAATAAGTATTGGCTTTATTTCCCAAATGGAGTTATCACTTTGATCGAAATACATTTAGAGGAGTAAAAGTAGCTATTTCTGTTTTTACTGTCTAGTTGGGCAACTCAGATGTTAAACTCAAATAATGCGATTCAGATTCAGACTAATAAGCTGTCTGTGACAGTGTGCCATCTGTGACGACTTAATCACGACACCACACGACAACCACAACTGTGCATTAGCGAGGCTTGTTATGAAGTAGGCAGATGTTAATGTCTTTTATCTTATTTAATTCGGACCTCAAACTTTGAAAGTAAGTATTCCTATTTCCGATTTATAGACGAAGAAACCGAGATTTAGGCATCTATCTGATTCAAATTTCTCCAGCTTTAAGTGATAGATCCCCATCTATTAAGAGCCAGGCTTGTCTTTTTTTTTTTTTTTTTTTTCTAGATCACACTGAGATCTCCAGTTCACAGGTTTGGGTGGGCTTTCTTAACATTTCCTCATGGAGAGGGGGTGAAGACAGTTTACATGTTTCACTTGTCGGAATAATGATATGGGGTGATTGAAGAAAATTGTCTACAAAGATAAAGAAGATATTTGTTTGAACCTGAAATAAATGTGTGCCATCTGTGTCAAGTAGAGGAGATATTTCCCAAATCTCAGACATCCTATCATTAAAAATAGAGCACATGCATTAAAACATTTAAGTTTTCTGTGTTCCTTGTTCCATTTATCTGCATCAAGATACCCACGGGTATGTGAGCCATTCTCTGGTTTATTTTGTTGTTTTGTTACCTCTGGCAGTGTTTCAAAAGGCAATGCATGTGGGCAGGTGTTATTATTGATTGAAATGAAAAAATTTGCGCCGGTCTCTCTACCCAGTGTCTGCTGCGTGCATTTATTCACTTCTGCTCCCAGAGGATAGATGAGTCTGTCTTTCTGTGAAGAACAGGTTAAGAAAGCCTGCACGTTTTTACTGCCTGATTACACTCTTACTGAATAAAGTAGTCTCTCTTTTGACTTTCTGTGTAATTAAACTTTAATTGTATGAGCAGGCCCGAAGGTCAAACAACCCAAAATAATACAGCATTGTAGTTTTTTGTCCGTGCATTCTAAAAATATTTGGTAAAATTTAAAGTTGGCAGAAACTTTAAAAAGAATACTATAGAGACCTTTCATCTTTGTATCTGATGAATTTCATTGTTACAAGTAGGTGCACCCCAGAGGTACTGACCTTCTCAAGTGTGTACCTCCCATAGAATTGTGAGTTAGGATATAAAGAAAGATACAGTGCTCTACAGCTAAATAATCTATTTACTATGCATTGTAAATCACAATCTACATTGCAGTATAAAATATACATTAATGTAAATACAATATACATTAATAATATAGTTTATATACATTAAGTAATATATAACATCAGAGGCCAAGATGAGAGTCATCAATTCTAAAACTATAAGAAATAGGGCTGATTAAACTCTATCCAATTTTTTTAAACAAGCTAATTTTTTCAAAATAAATATAATGCATGTAAAGGGGCTATTTTAATTTGCTTGAAAAAATTGGTTGATTTTGAATTCCTTTCTAAGACATGTATTTAGATTTCCATGTAGGAAAACAATTAGCAATTCATTTAAGAGATAAATGACATTTTCAAGCAGTTTGAAGGCTAATCAATGTATTAAATGACTGTATAAAAACATTATTGGAATGTACAGGTAAGTGAAGAATAATTTACTTTAAATTTCATAACATCCCTAATGGGCAACTCAATAATTTTCTTTCAGCACTGAACAATAGTTATTTTAATGGTAATGGTCATAAGAAAGCCATTATTCTTTGTAGTATTAATGGTAAAACGAAAGACGCTAATGGAGCTCTTTATGGTATAATGCATGATAAATTATATGACATCTCAAATCTGGAGTTGAAAGGTATTTCTCATGGTGTTCCTAATGATCTATAGAAAGGCACAAAAGTGAAAAATAGAATTTAATGAGGTATTTTACAAAATCTCATCTTACTTTTCGATAAATACATATAAAAGTCACATGCCTTCTCTAAACTATCTTTTAAAGTGTTAAGGACCCGTTTTTTCATAGTTAGCCTGATTATTTTCAGGTAACTTTTTTCGTAATAAAGCACACTACATATCCAGAAAAAGATGAAAATCTTCTGTGTATATAGTTCATTGAAGTATCAAAAAGTGAACACACCTATGTACATATTGCCTAGGCCAAAAATGTTACAGAACCTTTTCTTTCATACCCTTCCGACTCCTCACTGCCTTCCTCTTTCCACCAGACAATCACTGCCATGAGCTTTATTTCCATACATTAGTTTTGCCTGCTTTGAATTATATCAAAAGGAACGATACAGTCTGAACTTCTTCCACTTGACTCCTTTGGTTACTACTACGCATGTGGAAAGCATCCAATGTTGTAATGTAAATAGACATAACTGATGTATTTTCATTACTCTAAAACATTTCATTATATGAATATATTCCAGGTTTTTATTAATCCATTCTAAAACTGGACATGGCGAATTGTACTTTAGGATTATTATGAATAATACTTCAAAAACATTCATGTACACACTTTGGGTACCTGCAAAACTGCCTGATTTTCTGTTTGGTACATTATTTTTTAAGATTAGAATTGCCAACTCCTAAAAACTGTGTATGTTTAACTTTAGTAGAAAATGAAAAATGATTCTTATGGAAATTACGCTAATTTATACTCTCAACAGCAGTGCGTTAAAATTCCATTTGTTCCACATTCTTAACAACACTTGGTATTATCAATTTTCTTCTGTTTTAGCTTTTTATTGTCTCCCTCAATTTTAGCTATTCTGGGTGGTGTGTGGAACTCTCACACTGTGGTTTTAATTTGCATTGCTCCATGACTAATGAGGTTAGAAACTACTTTATAGATTTGTTAGTCATTTGGATCTTTCTTTTGTCTCTCTTTTTCTTATTGCTATGTAGTTCTCTATATGGATAAACATACTGAGCAATAGGTTCTACCATTCTGAGCCTTCTCTTTCTATTACAACATTGGACATCTTTAGAGGAACAGAAGTCCTTAACGTATTCGGACTTATTATTTCCTTTCATGGTTAAGAAATCTTTTTGCTCCTCATGAGGATACTCAGCTACGTTATCTCCTAGTGAGTCATTGTTCTGCTTTTTACATGAATGTCTGCAAACTTTCTGGAATTCACGTCTTCATATGGTTCATTTAAAATGTGTTTCTTTTCTTTCTTTTATTCTCCATCGTAGACATCCTGTTGATACAACACCATGTATTTAAGGGAGTTATTTTTCTCCCCATTGCTCTCCATTGCAACATTGTCAAAAATCCACTCTCCATATGTATTGAATCTGTTTCCCGATTCTCTGTTCTGTTCCTGTGGTCTATTTACGAAACCTTTTAATATGACATTCTCTTACTTTTTGTAGTAAGACTTAATATCCAGTAAAAACAAAACAAATAAGCAAAAACAAACAAAAAACCTCCAACTTCATGTTTTTTAGGATTATCTTGGTGATTCCTTTTCCTTTACATTTCCACATAGTATTTATTATTAGCTTATAATTTGTACATGTGTGGTGTGCACTCACAAACTCTGCCTTGATTTTGATTGGGCCTCTTTATTAATTTTGGGGGAATTGACATATTTTCAATATCGAATCTTCCACTGTGAGCCTTTTAAAGTTTCTCTCAATAAGGTTTTCTAATTTTTTTCCTTTTTTTAATTAAATCATAGCTGTGTACATTAGTGCAATCATGGGGTACAATGTGCTGGCTTCATATACAATCTGAAGTATTTTCATCCAACTGTTCAACATAACCTTCATGGGATTTTCTTGTTTATTGTATGAAAACATTTGTATTCTACATTTAGTAAGTTTCACCTGTGCCCTTCTAAGATGCACCATAAATGTGATCCCACCATTTACCTTCTCTCCACCCATCCTCCTCCTCCCCAACCCTCCCCAACCCTCCCTGGCTCCTTTCCCCATATTCTTGTGCTATAATTGGGTTATAGCTTTCATATGAAAGCTATAAATTAGCTTCATAGTAGGCTGAGTACATTGGATACTTTTTCTTCCATTCTTGAGATACTTTGCTAAGAAGAATGTGTTCCAGCTCCATCCATGTAAACATGAAAGAGGTAAAGTCTCCATCTTTCTTTAAGGCTGCATAATATTCCATGGTATGCATGTATCACAATTTATTAATCCATTCATGGATTGATGGGCACTTGGGCTTCTTCCATGACTTAGCAATTATGAATTGGGCTGCAATAAACATTCTGGTACAGATATCTTTGTTATAATGTGATTTTTGGTCTTCTGGGTATATACCAAGTAAAGGAATTGTAGGATCAAATGGCAGATCTATTTTTAGATCTCTGCGTATTCTCCAAACGTCTTTCCAAAAGGAAAGTATTAGTTTGCATTCCCACCAGCATTGTAGAAGTGCTCCCTTTTCTCCATAACCATGCCAACATCTCTGGTTTTGGGATTTTGCTATGTGGGCTAATCTTACTGGAGTTAGATGATATCTCAAGGTTTGATTTGCATTTCTCTGATGATTAAGGATAGTGAGCATTTTTTTTCATGTGTCTGTAGGCCGTGTGCCTGTCTTCTTTAGAGAAGTTTCT
>CAUYRH010125925.1:0-33883 GCA_963574655.1 Perodicticus potto | reverse complement strand
TGTAATTCCTGGGCTCAAGCGAGTCTCCTGCCTCTGCCTCCCAAGTAGCTGGGACTACAGGCGCCTGCCACAACACCCGGCCATTTTTTGGTTGCAGCCGTCATTGTTGTTTGGCGGGCCCGGGCTGGATTCGAACCCGCCAGCTCAGGTGTACGTGGCTGGCGCCTTAGCCCGTTGAGCCATAGGCGCCGAGCCGAGAATATAAACTCTTGATTTGTAAGTCCTTTTCAATTTGCAATTCACTTGCATTAACCATAATATTAGATAATAAATAATAAATAAAAGTGATACTTACTTCAGTAACTATTATAATTTACTTATACATAAGCATCCACTGGACTAGGGATGTAAAGTAGTACCCATGGGTAAATTAGACAATAATGAGGAAATGTGGAGAAAAGGCTTCCAGGCCGCCAAAATAGATGTTATAATGTTGGCACATCAAAGTTTGTATACTTTACTCATTCCCAGGCCTTCAGAATCTCACTCTGTAAGTCTCTTTACTCATTTAAATACTGATTTGGAACTTATTTTCTGGAAAAATCACCGTAAGTATTAGTTAAACTTAATAGTTAAAAGATTGTCAGATTGGGGCAGCACCTGTTGCTCAATGGGCAAGGCGCCGGCCCCATATACCGAAGGTGGCAGGTTCAAACCCGGCCCTGGCCCCGGCCAAACTGCAACGAAAGAAATAGCCAGGCGTTGGGGCGGGTGCCCGTAGTCTCAGCTACCTGGGAGGCTGAGGCAAGGGAATCGCCTAAGCCCAGGAGTTGGAGGTTGCTGTGAGCTGTGTGACACCACGGCTCTACTCTACCATGGGCAATAAAATGAAACTCTGTCTCTACAAAAAAAAAAAAAAGATTATCAGATTGGATAAAAATAACTAAAATCTACCTATAATGCTGTTTAAAAGAAACACATCTTTAAAAAAATCACAAAAGGTTAAAAGTGAAAAAGTATAAGAGAAGGCCAGGTGCCACAGCTCACACCTGTAATCCTGGCACTCTGGGAGGCCGAGGCAGGTGGATTGCTTGAGCGAAACGAGCAAGGTCTTGCTCAGCCTGAGCAAAAACAACCCATCTCTACTGAAAATAGAAAAACTAGCCAGGCATTGTGGTGGGCACCTGTTGTCCCAGCTCCTTGGGAGGCAAGATGATGACAACTGCAACAAAAAATACCTGGGTATTGTGGCAGGCGCCTATAGTCCCAGCTATTTGGGACTGAGGCAAGAGAATTGCTTAAGCCCAAGAGTTGGAGGTTGCTGTGAGCTGTGACACCACATCACTCTACCAAGGGCAACATGGTGAGACTCTGTCTCAAAAAAAAAAAGCAGTATAAAAAGATATCCTGAGCAAGGGCAGCACCTGTGGCTCAGTAAGGCACTGGCCCCATATACCGAAGGTGGCAGGTTCAAACCCAGCCCCGGCCAAACTGCAACAAAAAAATAGCTGGGCGTGTGGCAGGCGCCTGTGATCCCAGCTACTCGGGAGGCTGAGGCAGGAGAATCGCCTAAGCCAGGAGTTGGAGGTTGCTGTGAACTGTGTGACACCACAGCACTCTATCGAGGGCAATAAAGTGAGACTCTGTCTCTACAAAAAAAAAATATCCTGAAAAAATACTTAAAGTGACAGCTATGTAATTAGGCAGAATAAGCTTTCAGACAAAATGCATTAAAGGAATAAAGAAGATAACTACATAATGATAAAAAAAAAATCAAATCTAGAAAGGCACTCCCTCCCCAAAGAAAAGATTCAACTCACAAGAGGCATGAAAATTCAATACTTAATATGCACTCATTAAAAGAGCCTCAAAATGTATAAACCTCAAATCGAGCACACACTGGGAAAAATTGCCAAGTGCTCCCTCTATTGGAAGATTTCAACACATTCCTTACTTTTTTTTGAGACAGAGCCTCAAGCTGTCGCCTTGGATAGAGTGCGTTAGCATCACAGCTCACAGCAACCTCCTCAACTCCTACGCTCAAGCGATTCTCTTGCCTCAGCCTCCCAAGTAGCAGGGACTACAGGCCCCTGCCACAATAACCAACTATTTTTTGGTTGCACCCGTCATTGTGGTTTGGCGATCCCGGGCTGGATTTGAACCCGCCAGCTCAGGTGTATGTGGCTGGCGCCTTAGCCGCTTGAGCCACAGGCGCTGAGCCACACTCCTTACTTCTGAACAGACAACAATTAATGATCCTATATAGAGCACTGCGCATTACGATTGAGGAACATGCATTCTTCCAATTACACATGCATACTGCAAAAACTGCTAAGTTATGAAATAACTACTAAGTCATGAAACAAGACTCAACAGATTTCAGAGAATAGGTATCATAAAGTTCTTGTTTGATATATTTAAAATATCCTCATGTTTGTGGATAAAAATTCCTAAGCTCTCAGAACCCCACAATGATCTGCTCTCTATAGCCTTGAAGTATTCATCCTTTGGGTTGTCTCCCAAACTCACAAGGACTCCCTTTCAGAATTGCTTCCACCTCCCTAGCAACCATGACCGTATAATAGGACTGCCCTTTGGGCCCCACCCACCACCAAGGCCATAGTTGATTGGATTAGAGGTGCCAGCTGGGCCAACTAGAGTCTTCCTCCTAGGAATTTGATTGGGTAATAGGATTACCCTTAATTCAAACTGGACCAATCAAATTTGGTTTCCAACCCAGAGCTCTTCATTGGCTTGAGGGAATGTTGGAGTGGGACGTCTTCTGCAAACCAAGAGGATAAGAGGCAACTTATCTGCAAGAGGAAACAACAGTACGACAGCTCCTGAAGAGAAGAGAGACCACACACGAGGCGGCGCCTGTGGCTCAGTGGGCAGGGCGCCAGCACCATATACCGAGGGTGGCCAGTTCAAACCCGGCCCCGGCCGAACTGCAACAAAAAAATAGCCGGGCGTGGTGGTGGGCGCCTGTAGTCCCAGCTACTTGGTAGGCTGAGGCAAGAGAATCGCCTAAGCCCAGGAGTTGGAGGTTGCTGTGAGCTGTGATGCCACAATACTCTATCGAGGGCGATAAAGTGAAACTCTGTCTCTACAAAAAAAAAGAGAAAGAGAGAGACCACCCAGTGAGAAGAAGCTGAAAGACAGACTGACCAGAGAGATGGTCAGAGAGATGACCACAGAGAGAAATAGCATCTGAGAAACAGCATGTAGAGCAAGGTGGAGTTAGAGACTGAGAGAGCAAAAACCACTGAATGTGAGGGAGGAAAAACTACTGTGAGAGAGGTTAGGAGAATCAAAACCAGAAAAAGTGACGACCTGAATTCTCATGGCTCTGCAGTTCTGGTTCCAGTCCTCCTGCAGGTTAGCTGGCACCCCAGTTATTATACTTAAACAATCAGAAGACATCCAGTACACAGTCTCATCTCCACTCTTTATCTCTAACCAGTCCCTTAGTCTAAAACCCGACTTACTCCTGCACTGCCTCCAATTTTGCTTAAGTCCTCTCAATCCTTTAAGACTGTTCTTGTCTGGATATCTTGATGACATTTTTCTCTATGACTCTAAGCTGAACTCAAGAGAGCACCCTGGACAATTCCTGTTTGTAAGCAGAAGCAGCCTGATGGAGCCCTCTATCTTCCTTCCTGTACCCTTCTTCCTGCCACCCAGCGTCCATCCTCACACAATTCACACCCAGTAATGGGATGATCATCTGGTGAACAGGCTGAAACCAAAACTCCCAAGGCTTTTCTGAGATAAACATTTTGTCTACGCATTGTGCAGTCTCCCACAGGAGAACACTTACTGAATCCGAGGTGGTTTGGTGAGGGAAAGGCATCCTGGGAACTATGCTCTTAGCCTGACCAGGGAAAGGACTTTAAAATAATCTAGATTCTAAGGTAGAACAGCCCTTTTGTTTACAGGTGAGGGAATTGAGGTCCTGGGGAAAGTTGCACAGCAAGGACAACTGGCTTTGGAGACAAAATGCTTAGGAATTAAGTGTCATGAGCTCAACAGTTTTAGTGTCTGAAAGAGCGGTATCTGCCTGCCAGTGCCAACTCCTGGTTTTGCACAGCTGTTTCTGCTTGTGCCTCTTGTTCCTGACAGCCCTACCATCTAGCCAACTCCTAGCTATCATTCAAATTTCAAATTAGATGTCACCTCGTCTAAGGAGGTTCCTCTCACCACCACTCCCTCCAAGCCTGATGTCACTGAAAGTAGTATATTTTATACTACCTCATAAAGGCCTGTCTATTTGCAAATATGGCCTGGCATTGAGTAAACTCAATATTTGGTGAGTGAAGAAAAGAGTCAGGTATTAGCTGTTACCTGTTAGAGTCCATTTATTCAGGCCCTCAACTGAGAACAGCAAGAGAAAAGAGAAAGGGCCCAGGTTGGGACCCCTCAGCTCACCTTCTCCAGCACTACTTCCCTGTGAGTTGGAAGGGGACTGCTGGTCAGATTGAAGCATCATGCTTCTTAGTCCCTGAATGGCTGGGGTATCTCTGCTGAAGATAGCTGCACACTGACCCCTAAGCAAAGGCAGTCGATCCTTCCAAAGTGGTGAAAGTTGCTTTCTGGGAGCAGTGGGACAGAAGTGAAGTCTGGAAGTGGGTCAAATTCCAATCACAAGGCCACTAGTCCTGTATACCCTAGCTTTCTCTGTAGTCATGGGGATGTGGTGCTCAGCCAGAGACTTTCTGATTGATTACAAACCAAACTCCCAGAAGCTGAGCAGATACTAGTACAAATCTGGCCTAGGCCAGAGATGGCTAATGGAGCTGCACTGGGTTGGCCAGAGGATCAGGGAAAACTTTTTGTCCTGATCATAAACAATGTTCTCTTCTCTCCCCTAGTCCCCTTGGCCTCTTTCTTTCCCGACAGATTCTGGAGGAGTTGGGATAAAGAAGTGAGTGAATCTTACCCAAACCTACACCCCACTGCCCTGACTATTGATGCCTCTTAGATTGCTCTGGCACCACCCACTGGCCTCTGATCTACCATTTTAAACCAAATACTTTTTCCAAAAACAAAACCATGTCCCTTTGGACCAGTTGTTTTACTCCAAGGACAAGGACTATTACACACAACAGGGATCTGGAAAACCTGAGCATCTTTAAAACAGTTTTAAAAAAAAAAAAAGCAAAAGCCCATGATTTCTGAGTGAGGTCAGCCAGCCCAACTGGAGACGGCAACAAGCTAATTGGGGGGAGCCAAAGGACCACTTGGCCAGCTTGTCAGGTCCTTAGCCAAGCCATTGTATAAGCTCCACGGTATTGGAAAGAAAGAAAAAATTGGGACATGTTTTCAGTCTTGCTCAGGAGCCCAGAACATGCTCACAACTCCAGGAATCTCTCCTTTTCTCTACAAATGGAAAACATGATCCATGAGAACAAACTTGATTGCTGGAGTGCATGCCTAGTTACCCTGCCCTGTAACTAAGAGGGACCAGGACTCACACTACCTTGGGACTGATTTCCCAAGTAACTCTTGTCCTCTGAGCAGTTAGCTCACTTTAATGGCTAAAGGATAGGACAGTGGCCTCTGAGCAGTTAGCTCACTTTAATGGCTAAAGGATAGGACAGTGGCCTCAGAATCAAATTATAGAATGTGCATTTATTGACATCTGCCCTCAGCTACACTGGGATTCTAAGAAGAACAAAAGAAAATGTAAAAGAGAACAAACTAATACAATTAGCAACCTAGCATGATTATGGATATCAGGAGATGCTCTTTCCAGACAGTAGAGGAACTATGATTACCCTACATTCAATAGTTTAACTTTGAATGTGCACTAGAGTTCCAAATTCAGCAAAGAAATAAATAAGTTATTTACATTTCAAGTAAAAATATTGTATTTTATTTATTTTACCACCACTTATATGTATGAAGTGTGATTGAGACCTTGCTTATGTCCTGTGGAGCAAAGCCAAGACATATACTTTATGTTGGTTATTTGATCTTCAGCATCAGATTATCATTATGGTAGAGGTGGGCAAAAACATGCTAAAGGACAAGGAAGTACATTTGCATTAATGGCATTACATGAAGAACAATGAAAGCTGCAGGGTTTTACCAGTGGCCAATTTCATGTGTTTCTTTTAAAGAATAGCACAGAGGGGCTTTCTTTTGACATTTGGAGCCCATCAGTATCATGGGACAATGACAGTAAATAAAGGCATGAAGAAACAAGCAAATTGCACCAAAACAGATGTGCTTAAATTAACCAAGTGACAATCTGTGCATTAGTCTCATAATGGCTGTCACGTGAGGTGGGAGGAGACGAGTATGAAGTACCACAAAACTTAGTTGCCCAGAGACTGTTGAGTAATTCCAGGAAATCTCACAGAGGCCATCTCTCTGCGCCAGCGCTGGCCACCTCTGCTTCCCCACTGCTGCCTCCTTGGGGGCACTCTTCCTTGGGCAGTACCTGCAGAAGGGGTCCGGGCTGGGGTGCTTTGAAGGTACTGAAAAGCACTCTGGCGACCCACCTGCCTCTCAACACAGTTAAAGGTGAGGGCTACTCCTACATCACTCTTCATGATTCTGGAAGAGCCATCAGATGTGCCATCAAAGCAACGGCCAAGTGCGATCTCCTTGGCTGTGCGAGGGTCCTGGTCAGTGACAGTGTAGATGCCATAGTTGTGGCCCAGAGGGTCCAGGGGTGCCAGCATAGTGTACTCACTGGTGTCATTGTTAACTGCTAGTGGTAGGTGGTTGACCAGGTACTCTTGCAGCATGGGATTCACACTGGATCGATGGCAGCTGCCCTGGGGGATGACCTTCACCAGTGTGCGGTCCACGCGGTCCTGGTCATAGAGCATCCCACTGCACTTGAACTCTAGACAGGCAGCTGAGACATTGGGCTGGTCCCTGTTCCGAGTGCTCCTCACATCCCGGATTCCATACAGCTTTCCTACCGTCCGCCTGTGAGTGCCCCCCATGTTGCGAGATCGCACATTCACCTCCACTGGTCCCACGATCTTCACCTTAATGTAGCAGGCCCTGAACTCCATTGGCTTAGGCCACCATGCCAGGTAGTCTTCTGTCCAGCTCATGGGGTCATCCTCATTGAAAGGGACTGTGTTGTAGTCATACCGATCCCCTTCAATCTGGTAGAATCGGAAGTGGGCTGCACTGGGAGGTGCCTCTTCACATGCTCGGAGGTTCTCAAAGGCATAAATGGGCCCATTGCTTTCTTCAGCTGAGTTAGGTGTTGGCTTGGCCATGCTGATCTGGAAAGCTGTCTTTTTAACCCGTGATTCCTCATGGTCTGTCCGACGATACTTGAGCTTGTTGAGGTAGGGCTGAGGCACTCCAATTGCATTTGGATTGAATTTAGGAGAAGACTCCACTGCTTGCAGTTCCTCCCCAGCCAGGCTTGCCAAGACATAGGCAGAGTAGGCATTTGGGGACTGATCATCACAGAAGGCAGGCACGCAGGCCCCATTGGGGCCTGTGATGACACTGTCAAAGCGGCCCCAGGCCCTAGGGTTGGAAGAGAAGCCAGCTCTGGGCTCCAGGTTGATCACAGAGACTACAACCCCCTGGATCTGCTCACTGGGCAAGAACCTCTCACTCCGATATGCCCTTACCTTGATAAAGCACCTCCTGCTTTCAGGGACATCCAGGTTAAAGAGCCTACGCTCACGGATCTCCATGTTGCCCACCAGGAATGTCCTCTCTTCCCTTTTGTTCCTCCTTTGGCTTTCAAATTTGAAATCACTTTCTTCCTCCCACAGCCCTGTGTCTGGGTTGAGTGACCAGAGTTTCATTGTAGGTACATGCTCTGGCATCTTGATCTGGGTTGAGTCAAGGTGGACCTTCACCTTGCCAACATTAAGCGGCTCTGAAGCGACCTCATCTGTGAAGTCCACAGAGAACATGCCATATGTCCGAAGTGGGAAGGTGTCTCCTTCATCATTGATGAAGTTCAGATCACTCTGGGTAGCTGTGGCTGTGGACATGTTCCGGGGATCCAGGAAGGTGACGCTGGCCTTTACTTTTCCTGTGTAAGGCTCCCCATTCTGCCTGTAGAAACTCTTGGATGGGATCTCCAATTCACCCATGGGATCTTCACCAACCACCTCCCCCAGGGGGATAATGTTTGTCTCCATAGCCTCCAAAGTGATAGGCTCTTTCCGCCGAAGCATCTTGATTTCATGGAACACTGCACTCCCCTTCTTGTTAAAGGGCAACACTTTGGTGGTGTTGACGAACTTCTGAAGCCTGTCCACAAATGTGAGCACCAGCCTCTCAGTGTCCTGGGGGACATGGAGGGTGAAAGTGCCTTTGTAGCCAGTAATACTCACACGGCTGTTCCCCATGTACACGTGGCCAAAGCGCATGGGTTCCCCATTGTCAGCAGCACTGACACGGCCCCGCACAATGCTCCGGGTCTCTGTACACCGCTGGCAGCTACACTGTGTAGCCACCTTGGTGGGCAATGTGTAGCCACTGCACTGGATCTCTTTCTCCTCTGTTTGGGAGATCCCGCAGCAGTTCTCCACAGCATCCTGGCACCTGATTCCATTATCCTGCTTTCCTGCACAAATCTTGATAGGGCAGTGGCCCACGTCATAGTAGTAGGAATTGGTGGCATTCTGGAAACAATCATGGGGCAGCCGGATGAGGTAGCTGTCAGGGGTTGGGTTGCAAGGAGTCTCATCAGGTGCTGTGAAGAGAAATGATGTGGCTGTTAAAATATAAGTTTACATCCCACACGAACTTTACCTCTCTAAGGTGTTCTGTGGTTTTCAAAGGCCTGTGTATCCATAACTGATTCTCACAGAACTCTCTGAAAGAGATGGAATAGCTATGACTAATCCCACGTTATACACAGGGGAAAAAAAGGTTGGTTGCTAAGACCACTAAAGTAGTGGTTTTACCTCAATAGAGGAGTCCTGAAAATTTGTGAAGGTATTTTGGATAACCACCAAAATTGGGGGTACTACTGGCATATCATGGGCAGGGGTCACTGATGCTCTACCTACGTCCTGCAATGCCTGACACTATTCTGCATAAAGAATTTTTTTTGCATCCTGAGTGATCTTCACATATCACAATAGATATTAATATAAGTGGAAAACTAATTTAAAATTATTAGAGCCTAGTAATTTTTATTTGTTTGAGATAGAGTCTCACTCTGTCATCCTGGGTAGAATGCCATGGTGTCAACGTAAATCACAACAACCTCGAACTCTGGGGCTCAAGGGCAGAGGAAGAGAGAATTTATCAGAAGGATTCTGGAATATTTCACAGGCTCAAAGAAAATGGTAGTAAGGACAGACAGGACACAGAGCACCCTGGATCTCAGCAGAGGAGAGGTAGAGCCCTCCTCCTGCTTCAGTTTTTCTATTTTTAGCAGAAACAAGGTCTCACTCTTGCTCAGGCTGGTTTCAAACTTCTGAGCTCAAGTAGTCTACCCATCTGGGCCTCCCAGAGTGCTAAGATTACAGATGTGAGCCACCGTGCCCAGCCAGAGCCTAATAATTTTTGCATGGTTTTAACCATATACTGAAGTTTTCAAGAATAGCAACTACCATATGAATTGAACTAAGACTGTACTTTTTTTAGCTTGGAACAATAACCAGAATTGTCCCTTATCTCAGTAAAATCACAACCATAAAACAACATTACCTAAAGACCATGAATGCCAAAATGACATTTCTGTATCTATCAGCATTTGTAGCGGTCACACTTATAGTGACTCTGGATTCAAGCGTAAGTGTATGACCTCTTGGTTTGTCTTCTTGTATCATTGTCCAAAGCGTTTAGATATTGAAATGCATATCATTTTATAATAAAGTTTTCAAAAACTTCTCTTTTATGTTATAATTAGAACCATGTGCATATAAATTTGGAAATTATATGTGGTTATTATTCATAAATTTAACTTCAGAATAGTAAAGCAGTATTAAAAGAATAACTGTAGCAGTGGCTCCCGCTCGTAATCCTAGCACTTTGGGATGCTGAAGCAGGAGGATCCCTCAACCTCAGGAGTTCAAGATCAGCCTGAGCAAGAGTGAGACCTCATCTCTACTAAAAATAGAAAAAAACCCAGCTAGGCATTGTGGTGGGCACCTGTAGTCCCAGCTATTTGGGAGGCTGAGGCAAGAGGCTCTCTTGAGCCCAAGAGTTTGAGTCTGCTAAGACCTATGACACCATGGCACTCTACCTAGGGTGACAGAGTGAGACTCTCTCTAAATAAATAAATAAATGAATAATAAAATAAAATAAAATAACTGTTGTAGGAGACCAAGCACCAGGCTTATAGAAGTGGCCACTGATTCTTGAGGGAGGTGCTGGGAGCAAGACAATCTCCTAGCTAGCAGGAGATGTTTTGCAGCCCAGAGACAAGACCTCAAGCAATTGCATTCGTTGATGATCACTGTTAGCAAGCAGGTGTTATACTTTGGACATTTGTGGTGCAACAGGGTGGGAGTTGAGCCAGTGGGGAAAAAGCACATACCAATCATTAAGCACATAGCTCTAGTACACGGGCCCCCCACACCTGTTGTATAATGCTTCAATGAAAAGTCACAACAGAGGTTACTTGGGGCTCTCCTTGCACCTAAGGAAAGCCCAACTCTTGCAAGCATGTACTTTTTTTTTTTTTTTTTTTTTTTTACAGTTTTTGGCTGGGGCCAGGTTGGAATCCGCCACCTCCAGTATATGGGGCGGTGCCCTACTCCTTGAGCCACAGGCACCATCCAGCAAGCATGTACTTCTAATCTCTGTCCTGGCTGTTTTTATTTGCACAGTGATGGGGCACCACAGCAGGCACTGACAAACTGTAACAAATAGGGCTGGTGTGATGGCTTGGGACCCACTGAGGGGCTCCACCTCTCCTCTGCTAAGGTATAGGGTGCCCTGTGTCCTGGCTACTATTTTCTTACTACCATTTTCTTTGAGCTTGTGAAATATTCCAGAATCCTTCTGATAAATTCTCTCTTCCTCTGCCTTTTGTTTTATCTAGGCCAGTTACTAAAATGTCTTCCTTCCTCTTCATTTTCCAAAGACAGGTTCCTAATTGGTCTTTGGTCTCGAATCTCTCCCCCTCCAGTTTGCTTCTTAAAGCAAGCTCTGAGTCACCTTTCTTTAAAACCCCCTTGGTTCCCCATTCTGTACCTTTGTTGACCCTAGCCCCTCAATCTGGAACACCTCCACCTCGACATCCACAATCCCTGCCTGTTCTTTAAGACCAGGGTTTAAGACCAGAGAATTATCTGGGGAGTTTTTCAACTATGCATGCTTAAGCCACGTCTCAGGCCAATTAAATCAGACACTCTAAGAGTAAGACTGAGGCATCAGCATTTTTCAAGCTCAGCAGTGCTACTGGGCAGCCATGACTGGGAACCATTATTTAAACCCCAGCTGGAAAGCTTTTCCCTCAAGTGGTCATCTTGTTAACTTCCACTTGGAAGGTATCTATCTATCTCTCCGCTATTAAGAATCTCCTGCCCGTTATGCTGTTTTAGCTACATTTTTTTGTGGCTTTACTTGTCCCTTACTACGTATTTACATTTCTTCAACCCTCCTCAAATGGTGGCTCTGTGATGGTAGGATTTGGACCTATGGCATCTTTGTGTCCCAGTCGGCATGGCACCGTGCACAGCACAGAAAAATCCAAGCTCTGACTGACGGCTCTCTCCCTGGGGTGCTCAGCCAGCCTTCTGCTGCCCCAGGATGGCCAGAGACCCAGCAGGCTTACCTATGACAGTCAGCTGGACAACCCGGGACTTCACAGGCCCAGCATCACTCTGGGCTTTGCAAAAGTACTCCCCAGCCTGGTCCTGGTGTAGTTTCCTCAATACCAGTTTGCTCTCATGCTTGTAGAGGGAGGGATCCAGCAATGTGTCATTGTGATACCTATAAGGGATGGAGGGATAGAGCCTGAATGGGCAGTGGGAGAGCAAGTATCCCTGGGCACAGTACCAGGAGCAAGCAGCCAGGGAAACAGATGGAAGATGGGTTCCTGTAGATGCCAATATCACTTTTGACTCTGCTTAGCCAAGAGCATTTATTGGCCTGGCAGTCAAAGGATTCAGTTTTAACTCCCACCCTCACCATGTATCTGGCTGGGCAAGCTTTGGACAACTCATCTCACCTCTCTGAACTTTATCTATTTTTTTTTTTTTTTGAGACAAAGTTTCACTCAGTCTCCCTGGAGTTGAGTGCCACGGTGTCATAACTCACAGCAACCTCAAACTCTTAGACTCAAGCGATCCTCTTGCCTCAGCCTCCCAAGTAGCTGGGACTACAAGTGTCCACCACAATGCTCAGCTATTTTTGGAGACAGTGTCCCGTGATAGTTCAGGCTGGTTTCAAACTGCTGAGCTCAAGCGATCTGCCTGCCTCAACCTCCTAGAGCACTAGGAATATAGGCATGCGCCATCACGCCCATACAACTTTAACTCTTTAATCTATAAAATGGGAGTAATGATCACTAGCTAACCTCACAGAATCGTTAGGAGGGTGTCTGTAAAATGTTTGTGAAGAATAAAGGACTCACAGCCATTAGGGATTCTGACCTTGTTTGCCTTTGTTGAGGGAAGCGGGGCTGAGAAGCCTTGTTCTGTGTCCTGAGGATGTATGCAAGTCAGGACCCGAAGACCAGAAGGACTCTGGGCAATCCCAGGTTTGAGTTCCAATGAGAAGGCTTGCTGGCTGTCTACGTAGCCCCAACCCCACTAGCTCCCACTTAGAAGTTCCAACATCTGGGCCCTGTACCAGTGCCTTACTTATAATTTTATTCTATTGGTTATTGTTTTTATTAAGTCCAGATTCCAATGCAAGAAAGCCCTAGTTTCCAAGAGGAGAACTGGGAAAGGGAGCTGGCAGAATACGCACCAGAAATACTTGTCTGGTCTGGGCTTCCCCATGGCCTTACAGCACAGGGACACACTCTGCCCAACTCTCCGTGCTTTTGTCTCAGGGCTCTTCACCATGTATGGCATTTCTGGGACAGAAAATGAGAAATAGTGTTTTGGGGTTTCATTCTTTTTCTTTTTTCTTCTTTTGTGACAGTTTCCACAGAACTTTGCTCCTTTAGGGTCTTTGATGGTATGAAAATTGTCTGGCTTCACCCCTACCTTCAGCCCATCTCTAATGGTCCTAATACCTAGGGGAACTGACCCAGAGCAGAATCTACTCCCTTCACACCCTCAACCTGGAATCTGATTCCATGGCCTGTCAAGGAGCACCTGAGTGGGACAGTGGAGAACCAAGAGGACCTGTGCCAGCCAAGATTCCTAAGCACTACCATTGGAACAGACCCAGCTGTTTTGAATAGTGCAATATTTATGTTCCGCTTCCCCTAGCAGACTTTTCTGCCCATTTTCTCCAAACCTCTCTCTCTGTGATCCCCAAACTTCACACTGTACCATAATTGACTGTTTTAGATTAGCAAATGGCCAGGGAAGACCTCGTACATTTGAGGGAACAAGCCAGATCAATATCTGGGGCAAGGGGCAAGTACACTCTAAATAGAGTATTTTTAGCAAGTGCAAAGGCCCTAAAGCTGAAGTGTGTCTGTGTTTAAGGAACAGATAGGAGACCATTGGCTGGAGTAAAGTGATTTGGTGTTGAGGGAGTAATAGGAGAGAAGAACAGAGGAATAATGGGGAGCCAGATAATATAGGCCCACATGAACCATTGTAAGGATTTTGGGTTTTACTCTGCATAAGCTGGGAAGCCAGGTTTCAGCACTGTAATCCTCTTATTTAAAAGTCTGGACCTCACCAGCCCTACCCCAGAGAACTTAGTTACCTGCTTTCATAAACTCTGCACTGATGGTTGCTGCCTTCAGGCTAGTCTTGGGCATTGTGAGTATGATGGGGGCAAACTTGGCCTTTGTGACTTTCAGTGTGCTTTTGCCATCAGGACACAAGCCAGGGACTCGGAACCTCCCATTGTTATCTGTCTGGGTCAGCAGCTTAGGCATCTTGGTCAGCAGGTAGACACTGGCCCCTGAGGCTGGGGCACCTCCAGGGAGGGACACAGACCCATGAAGCATGAAGTCTTGGCACATGCAGGCATCACAGTCAGCATTCACCTGGCCCATGGGGCAGGTCAGGTCACAGGCTGTGGGACAAAGGGCCACATCAGCAGGTTTGTATAGATTCTGGCCCTCCTTCAGCCTCACCCCAGCCTGTGGACTCACATATGCTTCCCCTCCTCCTTGGCCTTTGTTGCCCTTTCTTATCAGCCTGCATGACTAACTTCTACTCATCTTTGAAGATTTAGCCCACAGCCAGGCGTGGTGGCACGTGCCTGCGATCCTAGCACTTTGGGAGGCTGAGGTGGGTAGATTTCTTGAGCTCAGGAGTTCAAGACCAGCCTGAGCAAGAGTGAGACCCTGTCTCTAACAATATCCAGGCGTTGTGGTGGGTACCTGTAGTCCCAGCTACTCAGGAGGCTGAGGCAAGAGGATTGCTTGAGCCCAAGGCCTTGAAGTTGCTTAGCTATGATGCTATGTCACTCTACCAAGGGCGACAAAAGCAAGACTCTGTCTCAAAAAAAAAAAAAAAAAGACTTAGCCCAGGACATTTCCTCTAGGAAGCTTTGCTGGATTCTGCTAAGCTATGATAATTGCCGCTGCTCTGTGTTCCTAGTTTATTCTGCATATCCTCTATCAGAACATGTAAAATATGCCCTGTTAGTACTTAGTGAGTGAAGGAGTCCCTCAGTCTCAGACTAACTCTCTAATCCACCCTTCTAGGCTACTTCAGCCCCACATCACATGCCCTGCCCTGTTCAGTGCCAGGAGGAAGGTGATACCTGTACAGGCCTGGCTCACGCAAAGCTGACCCTCCTCAGTGGCCTCACTGCACAGCGACACCATCTCTGCCAAGCAGGTGCGTGTGCGGGTCTGGACTCCAGTGTGACCACAGGCAGCTGAGCATTTGCTCCAGGGAGACCACGGGCTCCAGATGTGTGCTGAATCTCGGCGCAGGGACCCTGTAAGGTGGGAATAGCAGACAGTCTGACTTCCCTCCCAAGGGGACTGTCAGGAAATCTGATGCTGAGGCTGTGTCTTCTCTGGGAGGAGAGACAGGGCCTCAATTTGCATCATAGATGTCATTGATATTTATATTTACTGCAATGATTTTTTCCAATAGACGGAAGTCAAAAGTCTTGAGGAAGTAGTGTCTCTAATTTGCACAAAGGCCTTCAGAAGGGTTTGTTGGCCAAGCACTGGCATTTTGCTACGCTGTCCTCAGATGTGCACATCTTTCGTCTTCACCAGTGAGGAAATAGCTATGTGCCCCTATGGAAGGAATCTTTGGGAAGTCAGGGCCTGGGAGCTGCAGTGACTGCAAGAATGGGGGCTTCACACCTTACCCAGAAGACCAGCCTGAGCTCCCACTCCAGGTGACCACCACTGGTGCCTGGGCCTGGGGGATCAGGCTGCTTGGACTAGTAGAATCCCAAGGAGAAGTGTGCCCATCCAGGAAGAGAGCAGGCCTGGCTCCCAACATCTATATTATCCAACTGATCAGGGGATGTAAAGAGCAAGGGCTCTGCAAACACAGACTTCGTTCAAACACCAGCTCTCCACTTACCAGCTGTGAAATCATGAGAAGTTACTTAACTTCTCTGAACCTCACATAACTTGTCAAGATAAAGATCCCTCATAGGTCAGCTGTGAAGGTTGAATAATGTGGATAATTAGCGCAATAGCTGGCACACAGGAACAATAATAGAAACTAATACTTAGTGAACATTTACCGGGGTTAAGCCCTTTACACTCATTATCTCATTTATTCTTCAAATAACCCCCTATGAAGATTTACCATTGACTCTGTTTTACATCTGAGAAACCTGAGGCTGAGTGCACTTCAGAAAATTTGTCTAGGGAAGACGGTTCATATAGTGGGCTTGGGATTCAATCCTACCAGCCTGACTCCAGAGCCCGCCTTGTAGTCTTCACCACAGAGACACTTGAATTCAACAAAATGGGTTGAATGGAGGGTTCCCATAAACTCAAAACACTCCTGGGAGTGTTCTGGCACTAAAGACAAGACTTGGTTGTAATTAGAGTGTGTGTATGTGTGGGATGTTCAGAGTTCCAGTGGTCAGAGGCAGGTCCTAGCCTCATCCTGAGCAGAGGCTGCTGTGAGGTCAGGGATGGGGTCTGTTCAGGCTCACCTGGTGGGCAGAGGAAGCGCACGGTGTAATTGGAGCAGTTCTGGCCTGGCTGCTGCTCCCTGTTGAGGCACCAGAAGCCCTCATGAGGACTTTCATGGACCACCTGGCCAGTGCTGCCTGCAGGTGTCCAGTCGGTAGTCCGAGCCTCTAGCCACAAGGGACGGGCACATACACGATCCCCATAGTAGAAGCGAATAGCATCCAGCCGCTCATAGTCACCCTCCCCACCTGGGTGGTCGATGTTGAACCACGTTGTCCACTCGCCAGGACCTAAGAGACAGAGCCGGGTTGGAGAGTAGCTGTGCCCCAGGTGAGTTCCAGTTCTCCTTTCCTGCTCAACTCCTGGGAGTCATCCCTGATACCTCTCACCTACCCCCAGTCAGCCTCAGGCCCTGTCATATTTCTCTCTGCAGCATCTCCCCAATCCCCCTACACCCCACACTGCTAGGGCCTCTACCCAAGCTCTCATCAGCCTGGCTGAACCATGTCAGGTACTTCCTGCCTCGTCTCTACCTGCCTCTAGGTTCCCCCTCAATCTCCTGCTCACTCTTCCCTAACACTATGTTCAAGGTGAGTTTTCTTTCTCCATGAGACTGGGACCATGCCATTCCTTGGCTTTAAACTCCCTTAGTCAGGCATTCAGGGCACTGGTGAGCCAGTCCTCTGCTATGGCTCCATCCTCATCTCCCCCCTCCCTCCCCACCAGCCTGTGCTCTGGCCCTAGCAAGCTCCAAAGAATCGTGGAGTATATCAGGTAGCTTCCTAATTCTGACATCATGCCCCTGACTTCAAAGATTCACTTAGCAAGTTCAGTAAAGACGCCCCCTGACCACCCCTTCCTAATCCAGCCACAGCTCACTCTCCAGGGGGTCAGCAGGCTTGGCAAAGACTCTGGAGGTCCTCTTCACAGGCTGGACTCTTCTTACTGAGTGGGTGAGTATCGTCTGCCTCCCTGAGGGGCAGAAGAAGCAGCTAAGTGAGAAACCAGGACTCAAAGTTACAGGAGCATCTTAAGATGTAGGGGAGCAGTATGAAGTGGCTAGTGCATTAGCCCTTGGTATGGGTCCAAATCCCACTCTGCTACATACTGCTGGACAACCTCAGAAAAGCTTTTATCCTGTAAGTTTGTTTCCCCATGAAATAGGGATGCATGATTAATCACCACATCATAGGGTGCTGGTGCGTTACTAGGGACAGTAAAGAATGTAAAGGGACCTGGCATGTGTGCATGCTCAGTGAATGGTAATTCCCTTTTCACTCTTGTTTTAGAAGTGGCTCATCAGATGCTGCTGAGCAGCCACAGGGCTGAGGCTCTTGCTTTGGCAAGTGGATCTGTCCTTGGCAGAACAGAGCTTTCTTTTCCTCTTCTGTAAAATGGAGATACTAGTTCCCACCTCACAGGGTGATTCACTTGGCATAAGGATTCCATGAGATAAAACGTGAACATCTCTGAGGTACATGCAGATTGAGAGTGTGGGTTTCTGAGGCCCTGCCACTTCCTCTGTGACCCTAAGCTACTTAGCCCATTGGACCCCGTGTTATCTCATAAAATGAGGACAGGACAGGCGCAATGGCTCATGCTTGTAATCCTAGCACTCTGGGAGGCTGAGGCGGGAGGATCGCTTGAGCTCAGGAGTTTGAGACCACCCTGAACAAACCAAGACCCCATCTCTACTTAAAATAGAGAGATTAGCTGGGGACTGTGGTGGGCACCTAGTCCCAGCTACTCAGGAGGCTAAGGCAGGACTATGGCTTGAACCTCAGAGTTTGAGGTTGCTGTGAGTAGGCTGAGGCCATGGCACCCTAGCCTGGGCAACAGAGTGAGACATTGGCTAAATAAATACATAAATAAGGATAATAATAGTTGCTCCCTTAGAGGATTGTGGGAATTAAGTAAACCCATTCATAAAAATTAACTAGCTCATAGTGTGTGATGAATAAGTGTTAGGAACTCCCTTTAGCTCAAAGCCTGGCACAATAGATGGCTATTTACCTTCCTTTGGCAAAGTTCTGCTTTGGGAGTCACTTTCTCCTATAAAAGTCTCATATGGTCTAACTGGGGCAGTGGTCCTCAATTTTCTGACACCAGGCTGGCAAGGTGTACCCAAGCATGGGTTCAGGGTCGTTAGGCCACAGGCAGTGCCAGCCCTAACCACCCTGGAGGCTGAATTGGGGGCTCCAGGATGGGAAGGAGAAAAGAGAGCTGAGAGCAGCTAAAGCTTTGACAGGCAGTTAGCTCTTGTGCCAGGAGCCAAATCAGAATTCTCTATGCTGCTTAATTGGGGTGATAGGAGATCTTTTAATCAAACTAATCTGATTTCCCCTCAGATGGCTGAATGTTAATCATCTTTTCAGACAGCAGCTGTCAGGGTGGAGAGAGCAAGGCAGGAGGCAGGCACACACTGAAGTTGGCTAGAGAACCAGACAGCTTTTGTTCTCACATCTGTGGTTGCAAATCCTGCAGGGCATATAGTTTTCAAAGAGGGTTTTGAGCATTTTTTCCTCTACCTGAGTTTGTGCTTAGAAATCAGGACAGGAAGGAGAGATGGGAGAGAGCATTCAGAGTAGTGCTGGGGGCTCTGATTCTTTGCTTAGATGCCTGAAGAAGCCAGAAGCTCTGCCAGACAAATGCTTTCTACCTGTTCCTTCCAAAGTGCAGTGTTACCAGAGGATGTGGTTAGAGGACAAGGAGATCAGAAGGGGTTCTGCTGTGTCTGTGAAATTTGGCTGCAGCATCTAAATGAAATTGAGCTATAGGTTGGAAGAACTTTCATAAAACTAAAATAGACCAAACTCCAAACAGGATTCTTAGAACTCAGTGGTCCCCTGCAATTCTCTTTTGCTTTGGCTGCTAGGAAACTCAGAGCTAAATTTAGTACTCAGGGCAGCAACCTTCTTATCTTTTTTCCTCTTCCTAAATGATTATTGTCCCTGTTGTCATTTACAAAGTTCTGTCCTGTGCATTTTAATATTGGGAACTATCTCAAGTTCAGGGGCAAAATAAGCAGGGCATAAAGTATGAATAAATCCATAAATTGGCCTCATGTCTTAAGGCCATTGCTGTGTCTTAAGGCAGATGCATAGTTTAGTCCCAGGCCAGACATGACTTCACTGTGGCAAATGGAAGCTAGCAGATACTTAGCCTATACCCAACACAGAAGTGACTTCCAGGATCAGGAAGGAGAACACCCAGGCCCTGGTCTCCACCATCTTTCCCCCAGACCCCTGGGGAACGTGGAAGGAGGTGGGTGAAGGTGATTCACAGAGTCAGCTGTCTCTGGAATGTGATCCCCTGAGAAATTTCTCAGAACCAGTGACCTGAAAAGAAACAAAGCTTGTTAGGTTCCACATTTCTGGGTCACCTCTTATGACTTGAGCAGAAATTTTTCTTGACCTGTCAAGGATGGAAAGGTGCGCAGAATAAAGCCTTGCAAGAGTCATTTGTGAAACTAGGCAGCTCAGGAGGTACAGAGGCTTGGGATCTGAGGCACACCTGGGTCCCAACCCTGGGTTTAAGCTTCAGGTGGAGATGGAGCACAGGGAGTGTTGGGGTAAGAGGGTTCTTGTCAATGAGGAGAGCCCAGGATCCTGATAGCAGCCTCTGGGTGACTCACTTATAAGATTGGGACTTGGGGAGACATTTGCTTTGCTACCCTTCGGTGGGCTTACACTCTTGCACAGGGAGCTACATACCAAGGCGGTGAAGCCCTGGCCCCAACTCCAGTGGCCCCTCATGGGGCAGGCTGGAAGGCCCAGATGCCTTTGACACACCACCTCCATGAACACATTCCCAGATGTGCACAGGCTCCAGCTGGAACACATTTCTGGCCTGTTCGTTTAGGGCCTGGCTGGGAGTTACAGAGCCAGGAGCCAGCTGAGGAGAGCAGAGGGGATGCATTGCAAGAGGCTGTGCTCCCCAACAACTATGGAGAGTGGGTTAGGTGGTATGGGAGTGGGGAGGGAAAGCAGGGCTGTCTGTGAGGGCGAGGACGCACAGGGCGTGGCATGTGGCCCACGCTCCAGCTCAGCAAGACATGTTTATATCTCCCCAGAGCTCTGTCTAGTCCAGAATCTGACTAGTTCCTGGAGATTCAAAAGTGGTTCCTTTCAACCTCCAAAGTCTGGGTGTGGTAGGAAAGGGAAGATTCTTCCTTTTTGGGGAAAAAAAGACCCTCAAACACTTGGATATCTCAAGGGAGGAATAAACTAATCCCATATTGCAGACCATGCACCCCTCAAACCACTAGCCCCAGTGGTAGTTTGAGAACCACCTGTTTCTCAGATGAACGAGCAGAGTCAAAGGAGACCCCAAAGGTCTCCAACTAATGCATGTTTTACCCCCAGCTCCGGAGGTCTGAGTAGAGAGCTGAGCGGTTCGCCGGCCTGCACAGTGCTCAGCCTGAGCCTGCTCCGAGTGCCGTCTGAGAGACCAAGGTGGCCTGGGACACCTTGTGGAAAAACCATTTCCCATCTGGCAGCCCACAAAGTTTTCTCAGCATCCCGGTCATTTCCTCGCATATGCCCTGTCGGCTAGGTTCTGCATCCCACACTCCTCAGAACTCTTGGACAAAGCAGACTGGCTGGCAGTGGGGAAAAAGCAGGGTGCCCAGAGGTATAGCAGCTCTAAGTGGACCGATTTGGGGGTTCCTGAACTCAGGTTGGGGAGGGAGAGGAGTTTGGGCCAATGAGGGGGAGGAGAATTTCAAGGCAGAAAGGCAGTCTTCTCTGTGGGAGATAAGAGTGGTCAGCTAGCAAAAAAAGGAATAGGGGAGGTCAGGGGAGGGCAGGAAGGGTTGAGTTCAGCAGGGGGGGGGCAGGAGGGGTTGAGTTCAGCAGATGTGGGTGAGGGGAACAGGAGAGGAGCTTACCAGCGTCCTGAGCAGGACTCCTTGGCTTGGGGTCCAAGTCGTTGCCTCTCCAGCATTCCAGCCTCCAGCCTTTTATAGCGCAGCTGGTGGCTCAGCAGGTGGCAGCCAGCCAGGGGAAGCGGCAGCGAAACCAGATCTGAGCATGAGCCACCCCCTCTCCTTCCCACATCCCCTGCAGCTCACAGAGACCAGGGTTTCGTGTCCAGATCCTTAGGGGGAGATGCTACAGGGCCTGGTGATGGGCCAAGTGGGTAGCTGCCTGGGCTCCACAGGCCAAAGCAGAGAGACCAATGCCAGGAGGTGGGTAGGTGCTGGAGCAGCCCTGGAAAGGGCCGAGGGGAATTCTGCATCTGGGTAACTTGTCATGGCTCAGAGGACGGTGTGCTCTGGACCAGGCTTTGCTTGCTGCTCCCCTGGCCCCAGCCTGCCCATGCAGAGAAAGGAGTTTGCTAGTCTTAACACATACTCCAAACTCTCCCAGGCACACAGGCCACCGTGGCCTCTCAGTGGAGTGTGTCTGGTCTGAATTGGGCAACTCCTCAACTTCTCCAGCCTCTGAGGGAGCATTCAGGGAACCTCAGAAGGACTGAGGCACCAATGAATGGTGAGGCACAGGATGTCACTTGGTGAGCACAGCTCTTCCTTGCCCCCCCAACTCCATTTGGATGTCTACATATACAAATTGGGGCCCCAGTCCCCAGGGTGTGGACTCCTCTGATACCCTGCCAGATGCTCCCATGTGTATATGTGTGTGATACACGTCTGACTTCAGGTATGGGCACCCAGCAGCATATCCACAACCAGCGTTACCCATAGGTGGCGCAAGGAGCTGCCTGTGCTTTGGAGTTTCACACTCTGCCCCCATGTTCCCTCCCACTTGAGGTTGTCTGTTTCTACACCAGTGACTGTCTAATTTTAGCATGCAGTAGATTCACCTGCAGGGCTGTTAAAACAACAGATTTCTAACCGCACACGTAGTTTCTGATTCAGTTGGGCATGAGACTTTGCATTTCTAGCAAGCTGTCAGGTGATATATTGATGCTGCTGGTTCATAGGCCACATTACTGGTCACAAGGATAGAGTTCCAGTTGAAGGAAAAAGAGAAAACAGTATATTAGGGACTTGCCTCATGTCACAGGCTTAACCAACCTTGGATGGGCTTCCTGCCTCATGCCAGCACCTAGGAATGGAGGCCTGGCCCTGTGGCCATCCGTACCAGAGCCAGCTCATTTTTTCCAAATACATACCCTCAATTTTTTTTTTTATTTTTTGAGACAGTCTCAAACTGTTGCCCTCAGTAGAGTGCTGTAGTGTCACAGCTCACAGCAACTTCAAACTCTTGGGTTAAACCGTTCTCTTGCCTCAGCCTCCCAAGTAGCTGGACTACAGGTGCCTGCCATAATGCCTGGCCATTTTGTTGTTGTTGTAGTTATTGTTGTTTGGCAGGCCTGGACTGGGTTTGAACCTGCCAGCCCTGGTGTATGTGGCCAGTGCCCTGGCCACTGAGTAACAGATGCTGAGCCATACATACCCTCATTGAGATATTATTTGGGGCAGGCTCTAGACTGGGCAGTGGGAAGCCACAAGAAATGAAATGTGCCCTTATACTCAAAGAAAAGAGCCTCGGCCAGGCACAGTGGCTCGAGCCTGTAATTCTAACACTTTGAGAGGCCAAGGCAGGTGGATTGCTTGAGCTCAAGATTTGAGACCAGTGTAAGCAAGAGTAAGACCCCTGACTCTACTAAAACATAGAAAAAGTAAATGCCTGGGCATTGTGGCGGGTGTCTATAGTCCCAGCTAGTTGGGAGGTGGAGGCAGGAGACTCACTTGAGCCGAGGAATTGGGGTTGCTGTGAGCTGTGATGCTACAGCACTCTATCCAGGGTGACAGCTTGAGGCTCTGTCTCAAAAAAAAAAAAAAAATAGAAAAACTAGCTGAGTGTTGTGGCAGGTGCCTGTAGTCCCCAGCTACTTGGGAAGCTGAGGCAAGAGGATTGCTTAAGCCCAAGAGTTTGAGGTTGCTGTGAGCTATGATGGTGCCATTGTACTTCACCCAGGGCAACAGAGCAAGACTCTGTCTCAAAAAAAGAGAGAGAGAGAGAGAGAAAAGAGCCGCACGTGGAAATTGTCCCATAGTGCAACAGAACAGACCCTGTGCCAGAGAACTCTGTGTGTGTGCCTTTTCCCGTGTGTATGTACTTGTGAATGTTCTGTGTATGTCTTGTCCTTTCCGTGTGTCTGTGTAAGCAAGGGAGCTCTGTTTCCTCTGAGCATCTCCCTGGACAGGACCTGTTGGGGTGTTGGGGAAGAGAGTGTGGGTGGAAAAGGATAGTGAGCAGCAACAGCCCCCAGACAGACATGGGGCACAGGTCTGGTTTGCTTTCTCTTG
Organism: Perodicticus potto; assembly: GCA_963574655.1. Classification (NCBI taxonomy): domain Eukaryota; kingdom Metazoa; phylum Chordata; class Mammalia; order Primates; family Lorisidae; genus Perodicticus; species Perodicticus potto. The sequence continues at coordinate 10,520 of CAUYRH010125925.1, read as the reverse complement.
TGGAGCCTGGTCTCACCCCAGCCCCCAGCTGTTGGCCCATAGGCCTGGTAGCTGGCCCCAGTCTGGTCCAGTTTGTCAGAGCCAAGCCTTGAAGTGGCTTCAGCCATGGCTTTGACAGCAGATGTCTGAAGTGAGTGAGGCCCACATGAACTCTGCTGGTCCCAGGCATAGACAGACAGAGGCTGAGCCACACGAACCAGATAAAAGAACAGGAGAAAAACAAGAATTTGGGGATCAGAAACCTAGTCCTGGCTCTATTGCTGATTCTGGTGTGTGACGTGGACTAGCAGTAACCCAAGCAACTCTGAGCCTCAGTGTACCCACTTGTATAATAGGAGTTTGGGCTGAGTGAGCTTACAGGCTCCTGTCAGCTCTGGGATGGAAAGGTTTGAGAATATACAGATGCTCTTCAACTTACAATGAGGCTGTGTCCCAAAAACTTCATCATAAAGTGAAAATGTCATAAGTGGTTTTTTCTTTTTGTTTTGTTTTTGTGTTTTGGGGTTTTATTTTGGAAACAGAGTCTCAAGCTGTTGCCCAGGGTAGAGTGCCCTGGCATCATAACTCACAGCAACCTGAAACTCTTGGGCTCAAGAAATCCTCTTGCCTCAGTTTTTCTGAGGGGGTCCCAGTTTCTAGAGACGTGGTCTCACTTTTTGCTCAAACCTGTGAGCTCAAACTATTCACCCACCTCGGCCTCCCAGAGTGCTAGGATTACAGGCATGAGCCACTGAGCCTAGCCGAAAATGTCATTAGTTGACAATGCATTTAATCCACCTAACCCATGAACATCATAGCTTAGCCTCACCTATCTTAAATGTGCTCAGAACACTTGTCAGACGGGCAAAATCATCTGACACTAGCCTAATTTATAATAACGTGTTAGATATCTCATGGAATTTGTTGAATACTGTACTGAAAATGAAAACCAGCATCATCGTATGGGTACTTGAAGTAGGCTTTCTACTGAATGGGTATGACTTTCACACCATCATAGAGTTGAAAAATTATAACTCAGACCATTGTAAGTCAGGGACTGTTGGTACTGACAGCAAACATAGCAGGGAGGAGAAAATGGAAGAAATGACAGCTCCAAGGATTCTGGCCAGAGCAGAGACCAGAGAAGCAATATGACCCCTGATATTGGGTAAGGAAACCAAGATAAATAAGAGAGGAAAGTGGGCGTAGGTAAACCAGAGGGCCAGAACACCAAGGCCAGGGTAGTCAGCTACTCTCTGAGGCCTTCACTTTACAGAATACTAGGGTGATAAAAGAGGCCTCCCCATCTTCTCTTTTTGTAGTGGAAGGCAGGGAACCCTGTGGGGTAAGAGTTTGGCAGAGTTTGGAGCCCTTTTAGGTCAGCATTCCTGCCCACGTCTTTTTGCTCAGCCCAGCACTCACACTGAGGCCCCATTTACCTAGCTCTAAGTGGCCAGTGGGTATTGTCATGGTTGGTACAGGGCTGAGGGACTGTGACCTAGAATCTCTGGGTTCCACTTACAGCCTTGCCATTTGTGTCCCTCTACCTCATATCCTACTCCCTCCCATACTCCCATCAAAGTCCTTTCCTGTCCCTCAGTGGGACTGAGCTATGTGAGCTGCACAGTGCTATATGTGGAGAACATGAGCCTATACTGACCCTCTCCTTCCCGGACTCCTCTGAGGGAAAGACTACTGCTATCTTCAGCCAGGACCCCAGGATAGAGACGGCTTAGGAGGTGGCCATAGGGCTAGACTATTCAAGGCCTCGATGTACCTCAGCCACAAGTGGTCATCTGGAGTTTCTGCAGGCCAGGCAGATCTAAAGCAGCTCCTAGCCCATGCCTAGAACACACTGGAAACCCATCAATCACCCCGACCCCTGCCCAGAGGATTGAGAGGCTTAGAGTCCAGTTTAGCCATGCCACCTGTAACCCAAGCCTATGGCCAGGGGTCCCCACCCTGCCATGGGGAAAGGAGCTCGGGAACAGTGTGAGCGTCTGATCTGATCCTTATGCCTCCAGAGGAGGATGCTCTGTCTCTAATGCTCCCTGGACTCCCCCTCTTCCTCTTGCTGCCCCTGTGGCCTGAGGAGGCTTTGCATGTTTGGGTGGGAAGAGCCAGTTGATGATCTTGGGGACCTTGGCTGTAACTATCAGGAGATGCCTGGGAACCCAAAGACCCAGAGTTCAGGGTAGTGAGGGCCTCACCCTCTGACAAAGTTGCTCTCCTCCCTGTCCTGGGTATAGTCTGTCACAGTCCTATCTCTCTCTGTGCCTTTATAATTTTATTCCTCAGGTTACCATCTTGAAATATGGTCCTTTCTCCTCACCAGTGTGAATATCCCCATCTTTTAAAGCCCTGTCTCAGTGTCCTCCTTGCAGCCCTCTCTGACTACCCAGACCCACCTTGATTCTTTCTTTCTCGGGTCTTAGATAATAATGTTCAGTCACACATAGATGGCACTCTGTAATTTGCAAAGCACAGTCATGGTGCTTGTCTCATCTTCAGTTTCATAGCCAATCTGTGAGGTGGGAATGATCATGCCCATTCTACAGAGGGAGAACTGAGGCTCAGAAAGGTGAAGTCACTCAGATATAGTAGGTCTTCAGCTCCAACTTGCCGCTGGCAACCAGGGATCTAACATAAACCTTGTCATGAGACCCTCAGCTCAGAGGAACCACCATGGAAATCACACTCAAACTATTAGCTTGTTAGTGAGAACATCCTAGAAAGAACTGACCCATCTGCGTAGCACACAACACACTCTGATTCCTGTACATGCAACAATTCCAAAGATATTCCCATCTAACTTGATTCAGCTTTCTATATCATGCTGTGGTGGATTAAATATGGCCGCAAATTCTTTGCCACTCTTCTATTATGACGTGAAGTCTTTTCTTGCCTTCAATGTGGCTTTGTGACTTGCTTTGAAAGAAATATGGTAGGAGTGATGTTGTACAAGGTTTAGCTCAAGAGGCCTTGCAGCTGCTATCTTTACTATCTTTGAACACTGCCTACTGTAAAAGGAAGTGAATCTATCCTACTGAAGGATGAGAGACCATTCAGCCATTTGGATTAGAACTGAGGCCCCCAGCCAATAGCCAGACATATCAGGAAGGCCAGTTTGAACTTTCCACCCCAGCAGTTAAGCTTACTGAGCCCAGGTGAGACTGGCAGAGGAATGGCCTAGAATCCTTACAAATAATACATCATTGTTTTAAAACTGCAGAGTTCTGGGGTGGTTTGTTATACTGCAATAAATAAGTGACACTAAAAGTTCTTTCAGTTGCTAGTGACAAAAGCACAACCCCAGATAGGTTCAAACAGAAAAGGATGGTTCTCATGACTGAATTCCTGGGAGAAGTTGGATCCAGGTACTCAGCCAATGTCATCAGAACTGTTCTCTTTTCATATCTCAACTGCTTCCTCTGCTATGGCTTTATTCTCAAGGAGGCCATAGCAATCTGTATTTTCCAAAGATGGATGCAATAGTATCTCATGTTCTTCTACAATGTGACTACACTACTTCACCATCAAGAGATAGAGGCTGATTTCCCTCCCCTTGAATCTGAGTTGGCCTCATGACTTCTTGTAACCATGAGGCTAAGGTAGGCTTCTAAGGCTAGCTCAGAAAATGTCATGCAGCCTCCACCTGGATCTCTTGGGAGATTTGCTCTTGGGAAAGCTGCTGCTATGTAGGAAGTCTAACTACCTTAGGACCACCACACTGGAGAGGCCTGGTGCAGGAGCTTTGGTCAATAGTCCCAGGTGAACCCAAACTGCCAGCCATTACTATCAAGGTACCAGATGTATGAGTGAAACTGTCAAGATGGCAACCTGGGGAATAAAACTATAAAGGCACAGAGGGGACTTTTTTTTTTTTTTTGTAGAGACAGAGTCTCACTTTATCACCCTCAGTAGAGTGCCATGGCGTCACACAGGTCACAGCAATCTCCAACTCCTGGGCTTACACGATTCTCCTGCCTCAGCCTCCTGAGTAGCTGAGACCACAGGCGCCCGCCACAAGGCTTGGCTATTTTTCTGTTTTGCAGTTCGGCTGGTGCTGGGTTTGAACCTGCCGCCCTCGGTATATGGGGCCAGCGCCTTACTGACTGAGCCACAGGCGCCACCCCCCACAGAGGGGACTTTGACAGACTATACCCAGGACAGGGAAGAGACCAACTTTGTCAGAGGGTGAGGCCCTCACTACCCAGAACTCTGGGTCTCTGGGCTCCCAGGCATCTCCTGACAGTTACAGCCAAGGTCACCAAGATCATCAACTGGCTCTTCCCAAACATGCAAAGCCTCCTCAGGCCACAGGGGCAGCAACAGGAAGAGGGGGAGCCCAGGAATCATTAGAGACAGACCAGCCTATCCACCACCTGAGTGTCACTCAGTGGCCTCAACCCATGCCACGAAAAGCAGAATTACCCAGTCAAATCCTCCATGAAATCCTGACCTACATAATTAGTATGGTATAATAAAATGGTTGTCATTTAAGCCACTGAGATTTGGGGTATTTTTTTATGTAGCAACAGTAACAGAAATGGAAGCTACTCCCTTGCCACATCTCCCAGTAGCTCTAGGCTCCCTCCCAACCATCTCAAATCTCCAGTGGAAAGAGCATCTCTTCCCCATTTGTTCCAGCAAAAGTCCCTGGAAAGGTTCTCATTGGCCCATTCCTGACCCAGTTTCTGTAACCATGGGGGTGGAAATCTCTGATTATCCCATTTCTGGAGCCAGGAGTAGATCATTCCCCCTCAGGATCCCATGAATTGAGTTTTTCCAAAGGAAGGTTGTGGTGCTGTCACCAAAAGCAGAAAGAATGGAAGCTAGGAAGTAAAAAATTACATGTTCCCACTGAAAACACAACCACAAAAATAAGCAGCCCAGCTGGGCTAGGTGGGTCACACCTGTATTCCTAGTAGTCGGAGGCTGAGGTGGGAGGATTGCTTGAGACTAAGAGTTTGAGATCAGACTAAGCAAAGCAAGACCCTGTCTATACTAAAAATGGAAAAATAATTTGGGTGTGATGGCATGTGCCTGTAGTCCCAGCTACTCAAAAGGTTGAGGCAGGAGGATCGCTTGAGCCCAAGAGTTTGAGGTTACAATGAGCAATGATGCTGCTATTTCACTCCAGCATGGGCAATGGAGGGAGAGTCTGTCTCAAAAAAAAAGTACCCCTTTCCCAGAAATAATCTACCAGAAATATCTCTAAACTATTGACCTCGATATCAAGAATTGAGAGCCAGGGGCGGCCCCTGTGGCTCAGTGAGAAGGGTGCCGGCCCCATATACTGAGGGTGGCAGGTTCAAACCCAGCCCCGGCCAAACTGCAACAAAAAAATAGCCGGGCGTTGTGGCGGGTGCCTATAGTCCCAGCTACTCGGGAGGCTGAGGCAAGAGAATCACCTAAGTCCAGGAGCTGGAGGTTGCTGTGAGCTGTGAGGCCATGGCACTCTACCAAGGGCGACAAAGTGAGACTCTGTCTCTGAAAAAAAAAAAAAAAAAGAATTGAGAGCCATGATATGAAGAGACCACTTTGTTTGTCAATTTTAGAGTTTACGCACCATTTGTTCTATGACAAACCCGCCACATATCACCCCTTTCTATCTTGTAAACATAATCAACGTACTCCACTTGAATTGAGCAAAAATGAACAACTGTAATAACAAATTCAAATTAGCAAACAGGAAAAAAAGAAAGAACTTCCAGAACCACGCATGCCACTCTAGTTGCTGCATATCCTGAAGCCTGTAGGTCAGCACCTCAGCTCATAAGTGTGTGATTACTCAGCGGCAGTTACAGGTGGGAGAAAGGTCCCGAAGAAACATGTCCAGTAGAGCCCTCCATCCTCTGGTTACCACAGAATCTTCCTCAAGCTTAAAACAGGGTCCCCTCAGTGTCTCTGATGAATTCTCCACAGTCAGAACGTTATGGCTACCCAGAGCAACTATGGTGCTCATTGTACTTATCACAATGTGTTTACAAACCCCCTAAAGTCCCCAGTGTTTTCACTGCTGACTATGGAATTCTCACTATATAGTGTTACCATAATGTTCAACTAGCTTACCATGGTGTACGCACTGTCCATAGTGTCCTCACCACACTTTGTTTTTTCTTTTTTTTTTTTGAAAGGAAGCCTCACTCGGTTGCTCAGACTGAAGCACAGTGGTGTGTTCATAGCTCACTGCAACCTTAAACTCCTGGGCTCAAGTGATACTCTCAACCTCAGCTTCTGGAGTAGTTAGGACTACAGGCACATACCATCATGCCTGGCTAATTTTCATTTTCTAAATTTTCTGTAGAAAGAGGGTCTTGCTATGTTGCCCAGGCTACACTCAAACTCCTGGCTTCAAGTGCCTCGGCCTCGCAAAGTACTGGATTACAGGCATGAGGCACCACAACCAGCCTTCACATTTTTATAGTTTGCTCACACCCAGTGATGTTGTAGTGGTGACCTCATGAACCACTGAGTTCATGTCCTATATGTGGACACTGCAGTGTCTGCGCAGTGCCCCTGTATTTCCCACAAACATCCACATTCACAATTCTGTATAGGATTAAGGAGTACACACTCCCCAGAGTGTCATCTCAAGAGTGCTCACACTCCCCTAACTTTTCACACTCACCATGATGTGTGTGCCCTTGTTCTAAAGCACAAGCTCACCCATGCACCTACTACACTCTGCTGCTCTGCTTCCCATGACCCAAGGTCTCTTTCCATGACTCCTGCGGGAAGTTCCAGGTGGCTCTGGGTGTGGTATGGCTCTAGCTCTGACCAAGATGCTGGCAGCCCAGAAGAGCCTGCAGCAGTGATGGGGAGGCCTTGGGAAGGGATGAGGTGAGGTGGATGCTGGGTAGATGCCCTCTCCAGCTGTATGTTCTCCAGAAACATCGCTGTTTTGTTGGCTAGAAAGATCAGCTATGGGAAGTTGAGTATAAGGAGCCTCTCTCTTTCCAAGCAGAATTATTTACCCATACAGCACCTGGGCCGTAAGGGACTCAATCCCTTCTCTGGGTCACCTCCAGGACTCTAGCACAAAGAAGGAGAATTGGAGGTTAGAAAGGTTGCGCTGTCTCTTGGTAACCAGGCAAAGACAGATGGCGTGAGACAGAAGGATAGAAGTAGACATCTGACCTGGCACAGACCACCCTTAGTCGGTTTGCCTTTGGTTCCCAGAAGCAAAGCAGTCTTCAGTGTGGCCAATGCAGACAATGCTTTCCCTACCAGAAAAGAGCTTTGGGGACAGAATTTTGGGCAGTGACAGGGAAAACACAGAAAGATGAGAAAGAATTCCACCCACAATTTTTAAAAATTAAAATATAATTTTCATGCTGGAAAATTTACCTGTTTGAATGTACAGTTTTATGATTTTTGGCAAATAGACACAATCATGTAACCACCATCAAAATAAAACTATAAAATAATTTCATTACAGCTTCACACAGTGGCAATATCATAGCCAGTGAGGTTATCCAAGGTGCAATTATTGCTAATTGAAATCTTTTCCCAATAGCCCGCCATGACAAACTGAAATACAGTGGGCATTGGAAACTGTTGACAGTCTCTATAGAGATTGAAAAAAAAGGCTCAGTGCCTGTGGCTCAACGGGCTAAGGCGCCAGCCACGTACACATGAGCTGGCAGGTTCGAATCCAGCCTGGGCCTGCCAAACAACAATGATGGCTGCAACCAAAAAACGGCCAGGTGTTGTGGCGGGTGCCAGTAGTACTTGGGAGCTACTTGAGAGGCTGAGGCAAGAGATTCGCTTGAGCCCAGGAATTGGAGGTTGCTGTGAGCTGTGATGTCACAGCACTCTATCCAGGGTGACAGCTTGAGACGCTGTCTCAAAAAAAAAGTAAAGAAAAACTTTCATGACCTCAGAAGTTTCCTTTGTAGTCCACTCCTGTCTCATCCCTAGTCACTGGCAACCACTGATCTTTCCCTGTAGTTTAGCTGTTTTGAGAATGTCCCTTAAATGAATCATATCATATAAGCTTTTGGGTTTTTTTTTTTTATTTTTCTCTTTTTAGAGACAGAGTCTCACTTTGTCACCCTTGGTAGAGTACTGTGACGTCACAGCTCACAGCAACCTACAACTCCTGGGCTTAGGTGATTCTCTTGCCTCAGACTCCCGAGTAGCTGGGACTACAGGCGCCCACCACAACGCCTGGCTATTTTTTTTTTACAGTTTGGCTGGTGCTATGTTTTAACCCGCCACCCTAAAATTCTCAGGCTCAAATGATCCTCTTGCCTCAGCCTCCTGAGTAGCTGGGACTACAGGCACCTGCCACAATGCCTGACTATTTTTAGAGACGAGGCCTTCCTCTGGCTCAGGCTGGTCTCGAACCCATGAGCTCAGGCAATCCACCCGCCTCAGCTTCCCAGAGTGCTAGAATTTTAGGCTTGAGCCACATGTACTTTATTTTTTTTTATTAAATCATAACTGTGTACCTTGATGCATTTATGTACACAAATCATAACTGTGTACCTTGAATCAATTTTTGTTAATGGTGAAATGTACTGATTTTATATACAATGTGAAATGCTTACATTGAACTAACACATCCATCACAATTATATTCGTTTCTTAATACTTTTGAAATGTACCATTGCATCATGTACATTAGGTGAGGTCCCCCCAAATACCCTCCCCCCTCCTATCTCCCCCTTCCCCTCCCCTCTCTCTCCTCTTCCCTTCTACTTTCTGGACTATAGTTTATCATTTGTATGAATGTGTAGGTGCTTATATATTGATTTCATAGTAGTATTGAATACATTGGATACTTTTTTTTCAATTCTGAGATACTTTGCTAAGACGAATATGTTACAGCTCCATTCAGATAAACACAAAAGATGTGAAGGCACCATCTTTTTATGGCTGCATAGTACTCCATGGTGTACATATACCACAATTTGTTAATCCATTCATGGGTCCATGGGTACTTGGGCTGTTTTCGTGTCTTGGCAATTATGAATTGGGCTGCAATAAAATTCTGGTGCAAATGTCTTTGTTGTAAAATGATTTTTGGTCATCTGGGTATATACTTAGTAGAGGAATTGCAGGATCAAACAGTAGGTCTACTTTTAGTTTCTTGAGTATTCTCCAAACTTCTTTCTGAAAAGTCGTATTAGCTTACATTCCCAGCAGCAGTGTAGAAGTGTTCCCTTCTCTCCACATCCACGCCAACATCTGTAATTTTGGGATTTTGTGATGTAGGCTAATCTCACCGGAGTTAGATGATATCTCAAAGTGATTTTGATTTGCATTTCTCTGATGATTAAAGATGATGAGCATTTTTTCATGTGTTTATACGCCATGCGCCTACCTTCTTCAGAGAAGTTTCCACTCAAGTCTGTTGCCCACATAGAAATAGGGTTATTTGTTCTTTTCTTATTGACTAGTTTGAGTTCTCTGTGGATTCTAGTTATCAGACCTTTGTCAGAAGCATAACCTGCAAAAATCTTTTCCCATTCTCAAGGTTGTCTGTTTGCTTTACTTACTATGTTCTTGGCTGTGCAAAAGCTTTTTAGTTTGATCAGATTCCAGTAATGTATTTTTGGTGTTGCTTCAATTGCCCGAGGGGTCCTCCTCATAAAGTATTCTCCCAGGCCAATTTCTTCAAGTGTTTTCCCTGCACTCTCTTCTAGTATTTTTGTAGTTTCATGTCTTAAGTTTAAATCTCTTATCCAGTGAGAATCAATTTTTGTGAATGGTGAAAGGTGAGGGTCCAGGTTCAGTCTTCTACAGATCGCCAGCCAGTTCACCCAGCACCATTTGTTAAATAGGGAGTCTTTCCCCCAGTGAATGTTTTTGATAGGATTATCAAAGATTAAATGACGATAAGTGGCTGGGTTCTACCTCTCTATATTTGTGCCAGTAGCACTTTATGTATTCTAGATACAAGTCCTTTATCTGATATGTGTTCTGAAAATACCTTTTCCCAGTTAATCACTTACCTTTTCCAATTTATCAATTTTCTGTTTTATGAATCATGCTTTTGGTTCAGGTCTAAGAAATCTTCACTTTACCCACAGTTGCAATTTTCTCCTATGTTTTCTCTGAGTTTTTTTAGTTTTAGATTTTATTTTTTAAATCTATGATTTGTTTTGAACTATTTAGATAAATCATAGATTTATTTTTTGGTCCCTGATAGTTTTTGTATATTATGTGAAATATGGGTCAAAGTTCATTCTTTTTTTTTTTTTCTGCATGAGGGATGTCAACTTCGTCCAGTAGTACTTGTTGAAAAGGTTGTCCTTTCTGGGAGGTGCCTGTAGCTCAGTCAGCAGGGCACCAGCCACATACACCAAGAGTGGTGGGTTCGAACCTGGGCCAGGGCAGCTAAAACAACAATGAGAACTGCAACAACACCAAAAAAATAGCCAGGCATTGTGGTGGGCACCTGTAGTCCCAGCTACTTGGGAGGCTGAGGCAAGAGAATCATTTAAGCTCAGGAGTTTGAGGTTGCTGAGAGCTGTGACACCATGGTACTCTGCCTGGGGCAATAGCTTGAGACTCTGTCTCAAAAATAA
>CAUYRH010125920.1:0-19444 GCA_963574655.1 Perodicticus potto | reverse complement strand
TGGCAGATCTGTTTTTAGACCTCTAAGTGTTCTCCAAATATCCTTCCAAAAGGAATGTATTAGTTTGCATTCCCACCAGCAATGTAGAAGTGTTCCAATTTCTCCACATCCACACCAGCATCAATGGTGATGGGATTTTGTTATCTGGGCTAATCATACTGGAGTTAGATGATATCTCAAAGTAGTTTTGATTTTCATTTCTCTGATCATAAAGGATGGTGAGCATTATTTCATGTGTCTGTAGGCCGTGCTCCTGTCTTCTTTAGAGAAGTTTCTCTTCAAGTCCTTTTCCCACCCTGAGATGGGATCACTTGAAAGGCCCCAACTCTTAATAGTGCTACATTAGGGATTAAATTTCAACATGATTTTTGGAGGGGACAGACATTCATACCATAGTACCCTTATAGAAATCTAAATTATTTACTGGCTTATCAGAGTATAGGCATTGAAATTCTTCAGATCTTATTTGTTCTGTTTTGCTTCTGTTGGCAGTTTGAGCATGAGGTTTTGTTCTTTGTCAATAACTCACACATGTATGTGAGCCCCTGCTATAGTAAATTACTAAATGAGTATGTGTAACAGAGTGGGGTACTGCTAATGAATTTCTGATGTATTCCAATAGTGATCCCATAAGCCCTCTGGGAAGCGAGGCTGGGCCTGAGGTACTCAAAGCTGTTGTCTTCAACTGTGAACAGCTTCCTCCATTCATCCTACAACACTTGATATATATCATGTTATATGTGCTCAGTGACATGAGAAAGGATGGGAAGAACTGATGTAGAGTACAGGTTCTAAAAAATAAAGAACAGTCAGACAGTTCAGATTTGGTTCCATTCTGTACAAGCTGTGTGACCCTAGGCAGAATATGGATAATTATATATACATATGTAGATGTCTCTTTTTATCTATCCATCTATCTGCTTTTACAGATTCTGTTGTATATGTAATAATAAGTACTATTCTTACTGTAAGTGTTCATAGGAATGAGAGGTTAGCTTGGCATGTAGTTATCAGTAAAATTTCCACAAGTAGAATAAAATTTGTGCTGGCTCCTTAAGGGGTTTCATATAACCTAGAATGGAGAAGAAGTTTAAGGGCAAAGAAGGGAAATGACTGAGTTTCAGCATAGATATTTCGTTTGGGGAAATAAATGTTTAAGGGGTATGATATAATGGAATGGATTCCAGGCTGTTCTTGGGAGCTCTTGAATTTCACAGCAAAGGGGACAGGAATTGACAGGGGAGATTGAATTTCTGGGTTCTGGCCTCCCTTTAACAAGTGTAATTGTATCTCCATCTGCTTTTATGTGTTGGGAATACTGTGTAAGGTTCTGGTTATAGGGATTTTGCTACTTAAAAATGTTTAACAAATGCTATTCTGATTTATTTGTAGTGTAGAATACAGGACAGTAGAAGGAGATGAGGAGAGAGGAGAGAGAGAGATAGTAGTGCCAGAATATAGTTGTTTTAAGTGAACTTTGTCTTTCAGTTATGAGAAAGCCATTAGTGAATTGTAAACCAGGGAGAATTCTATTTTCAGAAGATTAATATGGAAGTAGTGTGAAGAATTGAAAGGGGGAGAGACCAGAAATGGGATAAGTAGTTGACCAGCTTAGGCCAACAAAGGGGACAGTGTGGATTCAACAAATGTGTTGAGGAATAATGTAAGATAGCATAGAGAAAGTATTAAAACTAACTCAAGTGGCGCCTGAGTGACAGGAAGCTTGGAAACTCTATCAGCACAGGTCACGGGCAGGGAGCCGAATTGCCTGGGATTGGAGTGGAGATGAGACGGATTGCGAATCTGGTCCCGCTTTAGTTCCCATTTTGAGGAATACCCACTATTTGAAATAGAAACATGGAGGAACCTAAAGTAAAAGCAGAATTATCAGAAAAATTAGACAAGAGAGAAAACAACAGCCTGGCTTCCTAGGCACCAACAGAGAGCAACATTTCAAACGTAGGAGGTGGTTGGGACTTCCAGAACCGAGAAAGGCCTGGACATTGTTTTCAGGAAGTCACTTTGAAGGAAAGATCAGAACAGGAGCCAGATTTCCTAGTCTTACCACACAACCAGATGGAGACAATGAGAACAGAGCATTTGTTCCAGGAGTTTGTGAAGACAGGAAGGACAGAAAGAGCTGTTTGGTCTGGTCATCCTCTGAGGGGGACCCTAAGGTCGTTTCAGGATCATTTTCAAGCTGGCGTAGGCAGAAGCAGTGGAACCCATGGGAACGGAGGGTCTGCTGGGGATCCTTGAGGAATCAAGGCCGAGAGATGGACAGATAATTTAAAACAAAATTATGGTGTAATTATTATTGATGTGCTATGATACTACAGTATTCTATGTACTCTTTCTCCTATGTGATGCTCCTGAGTATAGGGTCTGTTTTTTTCTCTTTGTCATATACTCAGCACTTGACAAGGTACTGGGATAGGTCATAGATGCTTAATAATATTTGTTGAATGAGTGGCTGAATTGCATAAGGCGTTTAGTCAACATCCCTATTTGTCTAACACCTGACAGATACACAAGAGATTATGAATTGGTGAAGGAATGGTTCCAAAGGGACAAAGAAGGGCTGTGGAAGCTGATGCCAACTGCCCATCTTTCCAGTAAAGCAGGCAGGGACATCACTTACAGAAGGATTTAGTACAATAAAGGCTTAAGGAAAGTCGAAGAGAATGTAGAATAACACGTGCCATGAGTTTGCTAAGGTGTTAACTGGTGATAAATGAAAAGATCGTTACGCTATGGAATGGTCCATTTCCATCTAATGGAATGCCTAGTGTATGCCAGGCAGGCACTGTAAGGAACACTTTACATGCACAACAGTCCTAGCAGATAAGCATTATTCATACCAATACTAAGGAGAAAACAGTCCTGGGCCATAAACAATGTAATTGGCTATGTCTGCACTATTCTCTTGCTTTCTCTGGTAAGGTCTTATGGCCTTGGAGTAAAAGCAAACAGAGCATGAGGTAAGGTTTCTTCATGTTCGGGAACTGGCAAAGCAAGCGTGCTGCTTTGAATCCTTCTACGATTCTTATTTAATTTAATCTCACACCACTACCATGAGGTAAACATTTTAACTCTTTTATGGAGAGTTTAATGAGTTTTCCCCAGGCAGCAAACACAGTACGTGGTCAAACCAGGGTTAAGATCCAGGCCTTTTCTATTCCAAACCCTGTGCTTTCCCCAGTGCTCTCGGAAGGTGAGGCATGTTGTGTAGGTTAACACTGATAGGATAATTGTGTAAACGGCAGAGGATACAATTTAGACCAGAAGTTTTCAGTTCTTGGGGACAATAGTAATGTTGCAAAGAATTAAGTGTGTGTGTGAAATACCATGTAATCTATAAAGTATTCAACCAATACTAATTAACTTAAAAATGCTGATAAGTGGGTTATTCTGTAATCATTCATGTTTTCTAATATATTTATCCAGCTTGTATACACAATCCCTAGTTTACAAATTGCTTATGTTTTGGTTTTTCTTTCAAGGAAAACTTTGTTTTGCTTGCAAGTTCATGTTAGCAGTATCCCAGGAATGTAATTTAAATGTTTAAGACATAGTTTCTTGCAAAAAATAGTCTAATCTTGGTCATTATTTGTCTTGGGCAGCAACTTTAAAGGTAACCTTTACAGCTCTCAAATCATCTAGAATATACATTTTTAAGTTATTGTAATAAAATTACTATTAAATCCTTGCTTCTAAATATTTTAATGTGTAATAAAGATGTATATATTTAAGAGTTTATGTCTTCTCTCCATGCCTTCTGTGGCATTTAGAATACTAATTCTAGATTTCACAGTATAAGAATTAATATTTAAACATTGACTTGAGCAGGTTGGACTAGCTTTTATGAATTGTCAGGAGGCTAGCTTTTCAAATTTTCAATTAAATTATGTATTGGGTTAAGTCTATCATTAGAATAAAACAGGTGTTATTGTCCTCCTCCTAATGTTATTCTGCTAAAACTTAGCTTTAATAAATTTAATTACTTTTGGTCTTCTACTCCAAACATTTTCCAATTCTTAAATTATAGAAATAAGCTAAAAAGTAGAAGACCTCAACTTTAATCATTCATTTATGGGTATCATTTGCCACTGATACCTTATGGATTGTGTTGATATATTAAAATGATGTTGTATCCAACATTTTAAAAGATAGTCAGATTTTAATTGCTAATATACAAGTGTGGTACTCTTTGGGGAAAGTGAAAATAGAATATGTATCTTCTTAAGAAGATGCCACTTTAAGATTTCAAGAGTATGTCTTAATTGGCCATAAGACATTGGTGCTGAATCGTCTCTGGATAATTGGGTATGTATAAGTTCCAAAATGGGTCAGACTTCTGATACTGAGGGCTTTTTCCTTGGAGATATATTAAATTTTGAAATATTGGGGGCTTGAATGAGTGAGGAAGATATATTCTTGGCTGTCTGTATAAACCTATCATATTTTTATCACCCATCACTTGCCTATAAATCTTTTTTGAATGTTTTCTTACTTTTTAAAAAGTAACTTTGCATCATCTTTCCAATAGTTTACTTCTGTATAAAGTAGGATTTAAAAAAAAAAATAACCAAACAGCTATTTTACACTTGCCTGTGTGCAGGTGCACGATGTCCTACATAGTAAGAGGATGTGAGTTTCCGTGGCTGTGGGCACTTAGAGAATAGTTGTGCCATGATGATGTGATTGCTGTTGTACACAACTTGATCTGAAAAGCAGAAATCCTAACCAGGTAAGGATAAAAGGGATGTTTACTTAGGGGAAGTCTGGATGATGGCTGTTTGTAATGGTAAGAATGTCAGCTTTTAAGTGAAACAAGACTTTTAAGTCAGAATAGATTCAGAGGAGAATTACCTGCAGAAACTCAGGTTAAATAAATTTGAGTGATCAGGGTGATACTGGAGAGATACCTAAGTAATAGATTTCTTTTAGAATTTGATCCCTAGAATAAGCTTGTTATTTTCTTTTGTACTATCTCAGACATACCCAGCCTGACCTGTCTTTTCCGAGTGGGTATTTGAAGAGTGTATTTCATTCATTCATACAAAAAATATTAATTTAGTATCTACTGTGTCCCAGGCAGTCTTTTAGGAACAAGAGGTAGAATGGTGAACAATATAGACAAAAATATCAATACTCTGGAGCTTACATTCTGGTGGGGAAGAAATAGTAAACAAGTGAATTATATGCTTTATTGTTGGAAATAAGTGTCATGAATAACCGGTCTCAGGGAGATGATAGGGAATTCTGGGTAGTACCTGGGTGTAGGTTTGTTTTTTTTTGAGACAGAGTCTCACTTTGTTGCTCTTGGTAGAGTGCCGTGGCATCATAGCTCCTAGCAACCTCAAACTCCTGGGCTCAAGCCTCTTGCCTCAGCCTCCCAAGTACTGGGAACTATAGGCACCTGCCATAATGCCTGGGCTTTTTTTTTTTTTTTTAAAGAGGAGGTCTTGCTCTTGCTCAGGCTGGTCTCAAACTCCTAAGCTCAAGCAATCTGCCCATCTCCACCTCCTGAAGGCTTGGGATTATAAGTGTGAGCTTCTGCACCCTGCTGGGTCTAGTTTTAAATAGGGTAGTCAGAGAAGGCTTAAACAAAAATATGAAATTTTAGCCACAGCTTGAGTTGTGTTTATACAAGAGCCCCAGGGTTGGTGGTTTTATTTAACGTATCTTAGTGGGATATGAATAGCAGGTGTCAGTGTTCACCATTTTATAATGAAGACAACTTGAGACAAAGAAAGCCATCCAGGTGTACTCAGGAGTAACAGACACCGGATCTCAGAACTCTTTGCTATTGTGATTTGGGGCTTTGGAGGATATGCTGCAATACAGCCAGATCCATCTAAAACGTCTGGGACTGGGGAAGGCCAGCAGAAGGAGGCCACGCCCCATGCTGAAGCTGTAGGCGAAGACAGCTGGAGTCAGGTGAGAAGCCATGGCCTGCTGGCCTGGTGAACAGGTGTACACAGGGCTACACTAAGCCTACTGCATCTGTGGCCTCAGTGACGAAAGTAGTTTCATACCTTTTGTAGTGGAGGAATCATGATTTAAAATGGGACGCCATGCTTTGTCTGTGACTTCAGGACTGCCTAGGGCTGAGTTTCTTCCTCCCAGGCCTTTGCTCCCTATAGAATGAGTAAAGCAAGATTAATCATGTCTTCACCCACGGGTCTTGAGATTTAGTCAAATTCCTAAGTTTGAGAAAGGGAAAGGATTTCCTACTAAAAATCTCAAAAAATTTCCTGGCTGTCATTTACTCCCACTGGATGGATACTCCAAAGGGAAATGATGGGTGTCGGCAATATGGCGAATGGGTCTTGAGCTCAGTTAATCTTTTTAGCTACTGTACGTTTTGTCTCCACATCTTTGGACCTCAAGGCCTTTTATTTAAACCTTTCATTTCCCCTTTTCCTTTGGATTGGAGACTCACTGTTCTTATATGCCCTCAGCTCTCCAGATGTATTCCTATATGCTGTGCTCAGCCTCTAAATATTCATACTAACCTCAAAAAAGCACATATTGGAGCACACGGGAGCCTTACCTGCCGCTGGCAGGTCACTCCCCCCACCAAGCAGAATCCAATTTTCTGCCCAGCCAGCTGTTTCTTCTGCCCCTTTGTTTGGTAGATTCTGGTCAGAATTTCTTTGTATGAATAATTCTTGTTTCCCGGTCTTTCAAAATAAATACTATGATGAACATTCATTTCAGATATTCTCCATTGTAATATTAACAAGTCTGCAAATAAATTGTATTTTACCTTATTAGATGTATTTAGACAGTGCAGTAGAAAAAAATTGATCAGAATAAGTAAATATTTATGAAATAATATATCCCTGTCATTAGCTTAGGTAGTGAGTAAGTAATATTGTTCAGTTATGCATATGCAAAGGATAAAGTCAGAGTGGTAAAAACTGATATCCCACAGGAAATGGGTAGATTAAATGCATTTTTGTTTAAATATAGTTACTTTGTAATTTAGATAAATGATAATACTGTTAAACTTAACTGAATAGGAATTTTACTTTCTACTTTGATGTTTTTAGATTATATTATACATGTGATGTTTCTTCATGAACATAGGGAAGAATGTATATTGATTAATGCTCTTGGATATGAGTTGTATTGTAATTACAAATATGCTTTTATTTTTTAACCTTCAGTTTTTAAAATATTTAAAATTGCCCTTTGAAAATTTATGTTACAAAAGATATAAATCCAGGACATAGCCGTTTTAATTCATATACCGTAGACTCTCCATAGTTGACGACCTCCCTACATTGACCATCTACTTAGTTTGACCTTTTTCATAGACTGTACTTGTACCACATGTACTCAATGGAAGTTTGTTGTGCTGACCACCTCCATATGTTGATGAGTAGTTTGTTGGGTAGTCAACAGACTACTGTATTTTAATATAAGGCTCACAAAAGTAATCTTACTCTAGGTAGTTTAGGAAGAGATCATGAAATCTTTCCCTTGCTTTTCCAGGAAATGCCCCGTTTTTTTTTTTTTTTTTTTTTTTCCTTTCTTTAAAGGTAGACCTCGTTCCTCTTTTTTTTTGGCCAATATTACGTGCTCTTTGGCTGCCCCTTCTCTTACTTCATGCATTTAACGCCCATGAAAACCTTGAAGCTTCGTTATTCGTTTGAGGTCAGGTACTCTCATTCAGTACTGATACTGTGACTTCAGAAACACTGCAGGGTGGCTCTTAGGGTTTCCAGAGTGTCGTACTGCATTACAAAGTAACTTAGTATTTAAGGCTACTTTTTGTCCTCTATTCTTGCTTCCTGATCCCTTGCAAAGCTTTACCTTAGCCACACGTGAGTTCAGGCACTTATGTTTCTGCATTTGCCAAACGGTACCTTATATAAGGCATTCTCTCTGTTGTTATCCAATTTACGGACCTTCCAGGAATAGTTCAAAACAAATCTGTCTTTATTAATGGGCCTTTTCTGACAAGTCAACACTTGAACATTATTTTAGCACAATTTTATGATGATTATTATCTGCTACCGTTTTATGTTTTTTAATTATTAACTTATTGATTGTGCCTTCAGGCCTTTTACATAAAGGATGTGATTTGAATAATGCTGTGGTAAAGCCATTTAATCTCTATTACAACTGTATTATATTTTATTCCAACCAATAATGATAACCCACTTCTTCAGGTAACATGGCACATACTGTTTATGTGTAAATATTATTTTAAAAGCTGTATTTTGTTCAACTTAGATTTTCACATTTAAGGTTACTCATAAAGCTTTATGTTTTTTTTAAAAAAGACAATTTTAATCTACCTGTAGTATGTTTAAGTTTATTACCAAGAGAAAAGGAGGCAATTGTACTTTCTCCTGGGGGAAGAAAATTCGGGATAATCAAAGGGCAGCTAGACGAATTAATTTGAGTACACTGGGGATGATTTAAACCACATAAACCCAGACCTGTGTTAACTCTTTGCTGAATGCCCAGCCAGCAGGAACTTTCTCTTTCCATACCTTTTTAAATCCCAATTAGATTTTATGTCTGAATAGCAGGGACTCCATCTTAAAGATTTTATATTCTCCCAACCTGCCTCACTGTATTGGAGAGAATGCTGTGAACCTTAATACTAATATTCATTGGTTGAAAATGAATGTGTGTCAAGCCATTTTACTTGACATAAAATTCCTCGCTCAGTGCCTTTTACCTATAATCCTGTCTAGCACTGTGGGAAGCTGACAGGAGAAGGATCCCTTGAGCTCAGGGGTTCAAGACCAGTTTGAGCAAGAGTGAAGCCCCATCTATTAAAAAGAAAATAGAAAAATTAGCCAGACATTATGGCAGATGCCTGCAGTTCCAGTTACTTGGGAGGCTGAGGCAGGAGGATCACTTGAACCCAGGATTTTGAAGTTTCTGTGAGCTAGGCTGATGTGATGGAACTCTAGCCTAGGCAGCAGAATGAGACTCTCAAAATGATCTCTCAAAAAAAAAAAAAAAAAACAAGAAAGAAATACCCTGAATATCGTTGAATTTCCTCCTAAAGTAGAAAGGTAGAAAGTCTGGAATTCATATGGTCTTTCTGTCTGTTGGATAGGCCATACCACAAACACTAGAAATACTTTAATGGTATTATCTTCATTTAAAAGAACAATAAGGCTGGATGCGGTGGCTCATGCCTGTAAATCCTAGCACTCTTGGAGGCTGAGGTGGGTGGATTGCCTGAGCTCAGGAGTTCAAGACCAGCCTAGAGTAAGAGCCATAAAAATAGCCAGGCCTTATGGCGGGTGCCTGTAGTCCCAGCTGCTTGGAAGGCTGAGGCAAGAGAATAACTTGGGCCCATGATATTGAGGCTGCTGTGAGCTATGACACCCCTTTACTCAATCAAGGGTGACAAAGTGAGATTCTTTCTTTAAAAAAAAAAAGAAAGAAAGAAAAGAAGAAGAAAAATGAAACCAGAATATTGAGGGCAACATAGAAATAGACATTGCTGAATAACCTAGCTGAATTATTTATTTTATTCAAACCTTAACTTTAGTTAAATGAGACAGAAAAAAAAGAAGCCCATGATCCTCAGTTTTGGAAAGACATATAATTTTTTTTTTTGTACGAAAGGTCTTTATTGGCAGGGGATGCTACAGAGCAGCATTAAGGAGGAGGGAAGAGAGGGAAAGAGAAGGGAGAGAGACGAGAGGGAGAGAGAGGGAGATGGGGGAGAGAGGGACTGAGAGAGAAAAGAGAGCGAGAAATATAATTTTTTTTTTTTTTAAGAGAGTCTCACTTTGTCACCCTCGGTAGAGTGCTGTGGCATCACAGCTCACAGCAACCTCCAGCTCTTGGGCTTAGGCGATTCTCTCGTCTCAGCCTCCCGAGTAGCTGGACTACAGGCGTCCGCCACAACACCTGGCTATATTTTGTTATTGTTGTTGCAATTTGGCCGGGCCGAGTTCAAACCCACCACCTTCAGTATCTGGGGCCAGTGCCCTACTCACTGAGCCACAGGCACCGCCCAGAAAG
Source organism: Perodicticus potto (assembly GCA_963574655.1). Taxonomy (NCBI): domain Eukaryota; kingdom Metazoa; phylum Chordata; class Mammalia; order Primates; family Lorisidae; genus Perodicticus; species Perodicticus potto. The sequence continues at coordinate 9,433 of CAUYRH010125920.1, read as the reverse complement.
AAATATAATTTTATCAGACAAGAAGAGCTTACGTATCCAAATTAATTAAACTCTCTATATAAAGCAATGTTGTAAGAACTGTGATTGAAAAAGGAAATGCACAAGCCATGACCCCTGACCTCAAGGAGTATAGTCTCTACTGGGCTGACGTAACTTCCTTTTTATTGTAAAACGACTGTTGAATTACCTTCTAATTAATTATAAGCTTTTGAAGGGCAGAGACCATGTAGGGTACATTTCAAGTAACATTTATTGGATACTTGTAAGTTTTTCACCTAACTTAATAAATAAACATTAGTCTTCTGAGTAGATCAGTTCAACCTGTTTTGGAAGGCAGTGTGGTGGGGAGACTGGGCTTTGAATCAGACCAGAGCTCAGACCTCAACTGGCAGTTATTAGTAGTGTGACTTTGGGCACGTTATCCTTGCGAGGCTTCATTTTTCTCCTTCCTCAAAAAGGAATGATGGAATAATGATGGAATCATTGTGGAATCATGCGGAATCATCCATAATAATGATGGAATTGATAGGGAGAGCACAGGTAATAACTCTTAGTATACTGCTTACTGGCACAGTCTCTAGTGTCTAGTTGATAGTCAAAATGACCTTCTACAAGTTCTTATTTAATATGAAGTAGAAAGTGTTAAGTACAATATGAGGGCAAGTTCAAGAGTAAGATATGATGTCCACCCAGGGGTCTCAGAGAGGACTTCATGGAGGAATTGATATTTGAATGGAACTCTGAAAGATGGTAGAATTTGGACATGTAGAATTGGGATGCCTGAGAATTTTATGATTCATGAAATGTTTATATAGGGCTCTTGTTAACATAACAAAGGGCCTTTTAAACTATGGCTTGGTTAAAGACATAGAATCATTACTCAAGTGCAGAATCTTTTATTGAAACTTTATAAAATCTGAGAGCATGTTATTAAATCTCAGTGAAAGGATTCTGCTGGATGCTGAGAAATTACAGGTTGGTTTCACTGCTGTCTAGCAATCTTTCTTAATACAAAAAGGGAGGTTAGAAATTATAAATGAATGGTGCCCTCCATACATACATTGGGTTTCCCTTTAAAATGTGAGAAGTCCAAAGAAAGTTGGCTAGAACTGCTAAGCTAAGATCTATTCAGAATTCAATTTTCTAATCAGTGCCAAAATGCTAGCTTTTAGGTAGTCATTTAAGAGAGACGTTTTGGGTTTTGAGGTGATACAAAGATAATATTAATAGATCAGTGCCTCTCAAAGTTATGTTTGTCACACATTTTTGAATACTTGAATTTTTGGTAGCATGCTTAAAGGATTTAATTTGAATCCATGGAAGTTAGTGTTGCAGAAATCACCTGGGCCACCCTCCAGCACCATGTCATTATCTGAGTAAAACTACTAACTGCCTGACTTTAAGGTTTTACTTGTTCTAGTGAATCTTTGCAGTCTTTACTGAGCTTTACCTTGTACTTCTTAGCCACAGCAAGTTGTACCTTTCTCAAAATTTTTCCCAAGGAATTACTCAGTCTGGGGTCCTGTCGATTGATTTTACAGTAACCTTCATTTACAGCAAAGATAAGTTCACATGCTGATTTTAAAAATATTAAAGAACTAGTACAGAAGAGTACCTGGGATTCTTGACAGGATCGATCCTAGACAACATAGATGTCTTGGGTATTCAACATCCCTAAGGCAGTACAGGAAGACTGGAGATACTGTGGGTTCGGTTCTAGAGCACCACAATAAAATTAATGTACAAATAATGTCAGCCACACAAATTCTTTGGTGTCCCAGTGCATATAAAATTTGGGTTTATATTATACTGCAATCTATTAACTGTGCAATAGCATTGTGTCTGGAAAAACAGTGCATACACCTTACTTATAAAATGCTTTATTGCTGAAAATTGCTAATGATCATCAGCGCTTTCTCTTTTTGCTGGTGGAGGGTCTTGCCTTGTTGACGGCTGCTGACTGCTCAGGGTGCTGGTGGCTGAATGTTGGGGTGGCAATTTTTTTAAATACAAGGAGCATTGAGTGTGCTACATCAATTTGGACTCTTCCTTTCATGAAAGATTTCTCTGTAGCATGTGATGATGTTTGTTAGCATTTTACCCTGGGTAGAACTTTGAAAATTAGAGTCAGTTTTCTCACACTCCATGCTGCTTTATCAACTAAATTTACATAATATTCTAAATTCTTTGTTGTCACTTCAACAATGTTCACAGCATCTTAAGGGGTAGATTCTCTTTCAAGAAACCACTTTCTTTGCTCATCCATTAAAGTCTGATCATGAGATTGCAACAATTCAGCCACATCTTCAGGCCCCTCTTCTAATTCTAGTTCTCTTAATGATTTCCAACACATCTGCAACGACTTTCTTCACCGAAGTCTTGAACCTCAAAGTCATCCATGAGGATTGGAATCAGCTTCTTCCAAACTCCTGTATGTATTGATATTTTGACCTCCTCCCATGAATTACAAATGTTCTTAATGGCATCTTGAATATGAATCTTTTGTAGAAGGTTTTTAGTTTACTTTGCCCAGATCCATCAGAGGAATCACAATCGGTGGCAGTCATGCCTTAACAAAATGTATTTCTTAAATAATAAGATATGAAAATCAGAATTATGCAGTAGAATGGATATTGTGTTATATATATATGGCATGAAAACAACATTAATCTCCTTCTACATACCCCTCAGAAGCTCTTCGGTGTCCAGGTACATTGTCACTGAGTAATAATATTTTGAAAGGAATCTTTTTCTGAGTAGGACGACTCAACAGTGGGATTCAACTATTCAGTAAACTATGCTGTAAACAGCCGTCCTCCATGTTTTGTTGGGCCATTCTAGACCTCAGGCAGAATAGATTTAGCATAATGCTTAAGGGCCTTAGGATTTTTAGAATGGCATCAGCTGCTTTAGCTCCTAGCCAGAGTCACTCTGTCCTTTGAAGCCGGGCATTAACTTCTCCTTTTTAGTTATGAAAGTCCTAGATGGCTTCTTCTTCCATTAGAAGGCTGTTTCATCTGCATGGAAAATCTGGCGTTTAGCATAGACACCTTCATCAATGATCTGAGCTAGGTCTTCTGGATAATTTGCTGCAGCTTCTCCATCAGCACTTGCTGCATCACCTTATTCTTTTACATCGTGGAGACAGCTGCTTTCAGTAAACTTCATGTGCCAGCTTGAGACTTTTCTTCTGGAGCTCCTCACCTCTCTCTCAGCCTTCACAAAGTGAGGAAAGGGAGGGCCTGGGTTGGGCTTTGGCTTACAGAGATGTTGTGACTGGTTTGATCTCCTCTCTAGAGCATCAGACTTTCTTCATAACAGCGGTAAGGCTGCTTTATGTCATTTTTCTTTCTTTCTTTTTTTTTTTTTTGGAGACAGAGTCTCATTTTGTCGCCCTCGGTAGAGTGCTATGGCATCACAGCTCACAGCAACCTCCCTCTTGGTCTTAGGCGATTCTCTTGCCTCAGCCTCCCGATTAGCTGGGACTACAGGCACCTGCCACAATGCCTGGCTATTTTTTGTTGCTGTTTGGCCGGGGCTGGGTTTGAACCTGCCACCCTTGGTATGTGGGGCCGGGCCCTACTCACTGAGCCATAGGTGCTGCCCTGCTTTACGTTCTTATCATTTGTGTGTTCACTAGAGTAGCACTTCAAATTTCCTTTGAGAACTTTTTCTTTGCATTCACAGTGTGGCCGACTGGCACAAAGGCCTAGCTTTCAGCTCATCTGGTTGGGACATGCCTTCTTCACTAAGCTTGATCATTTCTAGCTTTTGATTTAAAGTGAGATGTGTGCCTCTTCCTTTCACTTGAATGCTTAGAGGCCACTGCGGGGTTATTAATGGTCCTAATTTCAATATTTTATGCTTAGAGAATAGGTAGGCCCAAAGATAGTGAGAAAGACACGTGTATGGCTGGTTGGTGGAGGAGTCAGAACATACACATTTATCGATTAAGGTTGCTATCTATTGTGGATGTGGTTTGTGTTGTCCCCAATTACAATAGTGTCATTAAAGATTGTTCAGAAAAGATCACCATAACAGATATAATAATGATGAAAAAGATTGAAATATTGAAGGACTTAACAAAATGTGTCACGTAGACAGGAAGTGAGCACATGCTGTTTGAAAAATGGCACTGATAGGGTGGTGCCTGTGGCTCAGTGAGTGGGGCGCCAGCCCCATATGCCAGAGGTGGCGGGTTCAAACCCAGCCCCGGCCAAAAACTGCAAAAAAAAAAAAAAAATGGCACTGATAGACTCGCTATATGGAGGGTGCCACAAACCTTCAGTGCATTTGAAGCACGATGTCTGCAAAGTGCAGTGAAGCAGAGCACTTACAGTAACAGGCATGCCTATGTTACCTTCCTCTGGATAGTTCAGTGCTCCAGGCACATCTTAGTCTTTATGTCCAGACCCTTTATGTGATCCAACCCTTTTTATGGCTTTATGTACATGCTCATGACTCCTCATTGTGCATTTTTCCCACCTCCTCCTTGAGCTCTAGACCCAGATATCCAGTGCCGATTTATGATCTATAATCTAGATTATGCAAACACAATAATGTTTTTGAGGCATCCCACACTTAAAGTATTTAAAACTGAGCTCCTCAGCTGGGCACAATGGCTCATGCCTGTAATCCTAGAACTCTGGGAGGCCAAGGTGGGAGGATCCCTTGAACTCAGGAGTTTGAGACCAGCCTGAACAAAGTGAGAAACTTCCATCCCCCCTACACCTTGGTCTCTACTAAAAATAGAAAAAATTAGCTGGGTGTCATGGCTGTAGTCCCAGCTACTGGAGAGGCTGAGGCAAGATAATTACTTGAGGCCAAGAGTTTGAGGTTGTTGTGAGCTGGGCTAAGGCTATAGTACTCTAGCCCAGGCAACAGAGTGAGTGTCTGTCTTAAAAACAAAACGAGCAAATAGCAACAACAACAAACCCCCCCCCCCCCAGCTCTGGAAGGGTCTCTGACTCCTCCTCTTGTAGCTGTGCCGTCATTGTTTTATCCCTGTTGTCCACTCCATCACCATCTTGTCTGTGGATTCCTGCAGGAGCTTCCGAATTGCTCTTCCAGCTTTTGTCTCAGAGGATTCCATTGGCATCATTAACACAGGGAGCAGAAGAGTCACTGTTTGTTTGGGCCAATATTTTTTCTAAATAGGGATTTAAAATTCCTTTAAGCCCCAGGACAGAATCTCTAATACCCCTTATTGTTCCATGTCCCACATTTTGATCCCCCCGCGTATAGTCAATTGACTGTAACACAAGAGCTTTTCGGTTTAGCTCCCATGAGCGTCTGATTTTGACTAGACTAGCCTCTTGATGGACAGTTGCCCTATATATCCTAAATATATTGCTAATCTTAAAATAATGAACATATAATGAAGTGCACTCACCACCAAAAGTGTACTGAACATAATTCCGTCTTCTTTTTAATGATTTAGAATGAACTTCAGGATTTGGAATAGCTTCAGGCTGATCATTAGGAACATCAGTTATCATTGCATAGAAAAGGAAGTGCTGGTTAGTAGAGATTTCCAGTTGAGTTAGTGTCGAAGTAGAGGCTTTCTCTCTTCTAAAATTAAAGATAGCTTGTTAAACCTCTCTGATTATTTTCTCCTTTGAAATTTGGGCCAGAAGGTCACCTACTGATATTATGGTACTTTGTTTTGGACTCACTAGCAGTGATGGTTGACTGATGGATTTTTATATATTAATTTCACAAAGGGAAATTCAGTCATTGAATTTTATAAACATTTATCTTACTTGTATATGCCTTAACTTTTTAATTTTATATTTATTTCCCAACCATGTAGACACAAGGCCCTTTCTGGTTTAGTGGTGAAGTAGAAGATACTAATGAGAATGTCTTTGGGACATAATTATGTAGATTTAAAGGAGTGATGTAGTTTTTATTATGCCCTTTAGCTAGTGTACTTGCATATTAAACTCATGCATGGCTCCGTTTCCCTCTGAAGCATTGCTTTTCTCAGGCCTTAAATTACTAATCAGCTCATGGGTGTACCTGAAGGTTGTGTAAGTTAAGCTGAAGGCTGCCAAAGAATGTGTTTAAACTATTAATCCAAAACATACAGAAGTTATAGTTAGAAGAAATGGCCTGTGGGTTTACAGTGTTTCTGTTGGATTGATAATGGAGGAAATTCCAGCCTTGGTGTGTGTATCCCCTCTGCCTTCTCTCCCCAGATAAAACACGTCCCTTGGTTGTAATATGTTGAAACGTGTAATATATTGTTTCCTTTGAGCTATCCGATTAAAACTCAGGGAACTTGAATTAAAATAATAATAGTAATATGAAATTATAATTTTCTTTCTTTTTACCTATTTGTTTTTTTTGATCTGTTTACTTTTATTATAGGCTTCTAGATTTACCAGCAAAGCAACCGACTTGAAGCTATGAAATGGTTTATTCACTTTAGGGAAAACATTATAATGTTACCACCCCCATTTTGTGTGTTGTTTCGTTTTTATTTGTAAGAAGCCACATTCGCAAAAGTTCTTAGTAAATTTAAAAGAAAGGCTGTAGAAATCTTTTGAGGCTAAATTTCCCTCAAACGATTGTAAAAAATGTTGAGTTTATAATAGGAGTCAGTAACTTTTCTTTAAAAAGCCATCCAGTGAGTAATGGGCTTCAGGTCTCCCTCTGTCCTTTCTCTCTCCTACCGCGTCTGCCGTCTCTGTCTCCTGTTTCTTCTGAGCAGAAGAGGACCCTACACATCACATGACTTAGTCTGCAACTTGCTTTTAAAAATTCATCTAAAATACAAAGAATAAAAAAGGGCTGTAGTCGCAGCTACTTGGGAGGCTGAGGCAAGAGAATCTGAGGTTGCTGTGAGCTGTGACGCCATGGCACTCTATGGAGTGTGGCAAAGTCAGACTCTATCTCAAGAATAGAAAGGGGTAAATAAATTAAATGTAGAAAAATAAATGAAAATTGTTTAGTATGGTGATAGATATATGAAGATTTGTGTTTGTATACATTTGAAATTTTTCAAAATGTTAGAATTTTAAGAAGTATTTTCTCCACTTGTTTCATATGCTATTCTGATGATCATTGATAAGAAAAAGTACATAAAGCACCTATCAAGTACTTGATGAATGTCAGTTTAAAAAAAATGAACATGAAGGTCAATAGGGATGGCTCATATCTGTAATCCTAGTACCCTGGGAGGCTGAGGTGAGTGGATCCCCTGAGTTCAGGAGTTCGAGACCTCTTCGCTATTTAAAAACAAACAAACGGGCAAACAAACAAACAAACAAAAAAACAGAAAAAAATAGCCAGGCATGGTGGACATGCCTGTAATCCCAGCTACTTGGGAGCCTAAGGCAAGAGGATTATTTGAACCCAGGAGTTTGAGGTTGCTGTGAGTTACAATGATGATGATACCATGGCACTCTACCCAGGGTGACAGAGTGAAACTTGGTCTCAAAGAAAAAAAGAACATAAAAAAAAAACTTAAGAAATCCATGTTCTAATTTAGGAGTTGGCAACCGTGGCCAGCCCAAAGGCCAGCTCCAGGCAGCTGGCTGTTTTTGTTGATGGTCCCCTCAACAAAAACAAGCCTCGTCCCCTTGTTTCTGGTTGCTCTCACACCACCACAAGGAAGAAAATGTAACAGCAACCTCCTAATCCATGAAGCAAAAAATGTTGGCTATCTGCCTTTTCTAAGAAAATCTACTGTCTCCTATTATAAATTCTATAGCTTTACTATTATTTGGGAGGAAATTTAACTGCAAAAGATTTTCACAGCCTTTCTTTTTAAAATTCAAGACAAAGATTTTCTTAAGTTTTGCTTCTCAAAAATAAAAACAAAACCCCACATGAAGTAGGGTCTGGTAGCCTCCTAATGTTTTCCCTAATGTGAATAAATCATTTCATAGCTTCAAAGTAGTTACTTTTCTGTTAATGCAGAAGCCTGTAATGAAAGTAAACAAGCCAAGAAAAAAGGTAGTAAAACAATTATAATTTCATATTATTATTGTTGTTATTTTACTTCAAGTTCCCTGGGTTTTAATAAAATAGCTCGAGGGAAACGATATATTACATGTTTCAACATATTGCAACCAAGGGGTGTGTTTTATGTGGGGAGAGAAGGAGGAGGGAAAACACACACACACACACACACACACACACACACACACACGGCTGGAATCTCCTCTGCATCAGTCCAGTAAAGAACATTGTATATAAAAAGGTTAATTGTGAGGAATTGGCTTATGTGATGATGAAGGCTGAGAAGTCCCATGACCTGCTGTCTGCAGGAGACTCAGCAAGCCAGGGGGGTAAATCCTGGGCTGAGAGCAGGAGAAGACCAAAGTCTGAGTTCACACAGGTAGGCAGAAAGGGTGACTCTCCACCTTTTATTCTATTCAAGCCCTCAACAGATTGGATGATGCCCACCACTTTGTTGAGGGCAATTTGCTTCATTGAGCCTACTGCCTCAAATGTAAACCTCACCTAGAAACACCTAGACACCCAGAAATAATGCTGAATGTCTCCACTCTACCTCCCAGTGCTGTTACCTAGTCAAGTTGACACATATCAAATGAACCATCAGAGATGCCTACATACCTCCGTATGCACTTCTAAAAAATAGAGACTCTTTCTTAATTATCATGCCATTATTTTAGCACTTCGCAAAATTAAAGATAATTTTTGGTAACATGTAACACCTAGGCCATGTTCAGATTACCACAATTGCCTAAAAAACATTTTGTTTTTGTTTTTATATCTGTTTTGTTTAAACCAGGATCTACATGAGCCCACATGCTGAGGCTCTTGTCTCATAAATCTCTTAATAATAATCCCTTCCTCACCTCCCCTTTTCTTTTTTTGTGTGTGTGTGTTTTTATTTATTCATTTTTTTCCAGTTTATTAACTTGTTGACGAAGTGAGCCAGTTCTATAAAATATTTCATGTTCTGGGTTTATTTGTTTTCTTTCTTGGGCCATTTAGTTTGTTCCTATATGTCCCATTTTTCCTGTAAATGACTCCGAAGGTGTAGATTCGGGTTGAACTTTCTTGGCAAGAATCTTTCATAAGTAGCACTTTGTTTTTCACATTGTGCCACATCAGGAAACATACTGTGTGGCAGTATCCTGAACCTTCCTTTGTAAAGTTCTTCATCAGCTTTTCATCTAATGGTTTATCCATTGAATGATCTTTCCTAAATCATTTATTTTCATTCATAAATTTATTAGCTAGAATTCTTCTGTAAAGAACATTCTCTAATCATCTTAGGTGTTTGGTTTCCCCAGAAATATAATTAATAAGGGAGGCAGTATTTTTGAATCCCATTTTATAGATTGAGATCAAGTCTCAAAAAGGTTAAATGAATTATCTAACATACCCTGTATCCTCTATAGCTCACAATTAAACCCAAATTTTTGATACCAGTTTTCTTTTTTTTTTTTTTTTT
>CAUYRH010125919.1:0-13100 GCA_963574655.1 Perodicticus potto | reverse complement strand
GCATAATTTTTTTTTTCAGTAGTAGGATTTCAGGCACCTTTATTCACAGCAGGTATTTCTGGTTTGGGGGGAGGCTGCCTTTGAAACCTGTTATATCAGGAAGCCCTGACTCTCCTACCATGGCAACCAGCAACATCATTTCCATTTGCCATTTACAAGGCTCTCAATAAATCCTGCCCTCAGGTTTCAGGTAGTCTGGTCACAGTCAGCTTGAGGGTGACATTTAGGGGCTAAACCCTGCAGCATGACTGCAGGTTGGTTATAAAACTATCAAAGGAGGTTTTATAGTTGGGTAGTAATAGTGGTGAATTCATTTTATTACAAACACCTCAGTCTTTTTTGTTTCTCATGTAACTTATTAAATAGAACAAATAATTTCCTATTATTGTCATATATTTGCAATATAATCAAGACTGGCCATATGTAAAACTTAGAAAAAAAATCAACTGTTTTCATCAAGAGTCTTCCTCTATGAAGGACCATACCATTCCTCAACTTTTACAATTTTTCTAGGTTTTGTTGTATAAAATCGCTCTGTGGTGACAATCACACGGGTCGCCTTCCAGGTCATCAATATTGACCTCTAGGCTTGGCATACTAGACACTGTGTTTCTGAGTGGCAAGAGTCATTATTCCTGCCTTCGATGATCAATAATGAAATTGTTACTCTGCAAGAATTTCGGTAAGAAATAGTTGGTCCAGAGTACTTCTTAAAAACCTGATCCTCTTCATCAGCCGTTTATCATTTTTTAGCTAAGCAACTGGCACAGACTTAACATGTCTCTTTAACTTTTTTCTCTTTTAAAGAAAAGATGGAGTAACAGTTTTAAAATCCTGCCAGATTTTTTATGATAACCATTGTAGATGAATAATGCAGGGTCCCACTGAAGTATCAGAATCTCATGCAAAACTCTAAGAAATGAACACCTCATAACATCAGGCTATTCTGTTATTTTCTGTATTTTAACTAATTTCTAACACAGGAAAGTGGCAGTCCTTACTTTTCATTGGCTTTAGCATCTGACCTCAGGAACTTTAATTCTGAGTTTTGGCACAAAGCAGTGACAGATACTTCTGAATAAACCGTTTTTAAATGTTTTAGCCAACACACTGCCTTGTGTTAGCTGCACAGTTACTTTGTGCTGAGAATCGAAGAACCCTAAACTCTACCAATGTCTCACTTCACCAGGGCTAACTACGATTGAAGGATTTACTGTTAAATGAAAAAATTTAACTTAACTTTAACACAGCAACTTTTACCAAAGAGCAACTACTACAAAAGGAATGGCAGGGAAAAAATGACTTCACAAAAATACAATAAAAAATTTGACAACTTTTTTTTGCAGGAACTGACAAAGTTTTAGTATTTAATAATTAATAGCACAACTGACCAAGGTCCAAGATATGAAGATACCATGTTCAAGCAACTAGGGGGTAACTCACTCTAAAAACTAACCATATAGTATGTGATAAGAACGCACATTTTATAATATAAAACCTGTCTACACATAGTAATTAGTTGCAAAAAGCCTTTCAATCTTCTCTTGGCTTGGAAAAAGGTGTTCCAGATTTCAGTGTAAATTCGCAACCTTCAACGCTTTTGTGTGGCAGGTATCTTGCTTTCACCTTCCAGTTCTTCCAGTCCAGCCTGTGTCATGAGGTCTGCGATGTTTTTCTTCAGATCATCAATGCGACTACTCATATCATCAATTCTTCCAATGATCTGGTCAGACATGGTCTGAAATTTCTCTTGCATCTGCTGCAGGAGGGTCTGCACCACCGAGGCCAGATTCTGCACCGTCTCGGGGTCAGTCTCGGCCATCTCCCCTGTTCCCAGCTTGGCGGCGATGTCTCAGACCGTCACCTACACTTCCATTTTGAAATGCATAAATTCTTAAGTGTTCAACTTGATCAAATTTGACAAATGTCTATGCTTTTGTGACCATACCCCTATCAAGACAGAGAACATTTTATCACCCCAGAAATTTCCTTTCATGCTCGGTGGTGTGGTGGTAAAAGTTTAACAAATGGATCCCTGGGGGAAGAAAAGCTGTGATTTACAGTGTTTGTTGCTCCCCATGGTGTAAATACTCTCACTGTGGCCAATTTCAAGCTATCAATGTGATGTCACTGAAAGCAGAGTTGGGAAGACAGAATCATAATCAGTTTCTGTGAACTAGTACGAGGTGGCTTCAGCACACCACTGCCAGGCCCCTCCCAAGTCAGTCTCTGCTACCTATATCCCCAGGCAGCCGCTGCTCTGTTTTCGGTCACCATCGATGAGTTTTGCTTATTCTTGAACTGTATATGAATGAAATCACGTAATAGGTACTCATCTTGTCTGCTTCTTTCATTCAACGTGGTTTTGAGATTCATTCATGTTGTTGCATGTATCAGTAATATGCAACATCATCATCATAAAACATTCTTATTACTGTTTTCCCTTGTATAGATATAATTTGTTTAGCTAGTTTCCTGTTGATAGATGCCTGAATGGTTCCTAGCGTTTGGTGGTATTATGAATACAGCGGCCATGAACATTCTCGTTCAAGTCTCTACACGGATGTATGTTGTCATTTCTTTGGGGTAAATCCCTAAGAATGTAACGGCAGGGTTATAGAGTAGTTGTGTTTAGCTTTATGAGAAAACGCCAGACCAATTTTGTATCGTTTCACACTCCAGCCAGCCTTGTATGAGCATTCTGCTCGCTCAACATCCTTGTCGATACTTGGTGTTGTGGGAATCTTCACGTCTTAGTCTGTTTTGTGCTGCTATACAGAATACCACAGACTGGGTAATTTATAATGCACAGAAATGTATTGGCTCAAAGTTCTGGAGGATGAGAAATTCAATAGCAAGAGTCAGCATCTTTCCAGGGCCTTCTTCCTTCATTATAACACGGCAGAAAGCATCACATGGCAAGGGGCAAAGGGTGGGGGAGTAAGAACCACTCGAGAGGACTCTGCCGTCCTCTAGACAGTGATGGCTAATATTTACTGAGTGGTTATTAAATGTCTGGATCTGTTCTAAGCACTTTAGCAATGTTATACCATGTAAACCTCACAACAACCCTATGAAATAGATACTATTTTTATCCTCATCATTATTGTTATTCCTATTTTGCTGTTGAAGAAAGTTAGGTACAGAGAAGTTATATAACTTGCCTGTCTAATAAATGGCAAAAGCTGGATTTGAAAACAAGCAGTCTGGCTCTGGGCCCATGAGTTTAACCAATGTACTATACTTTTCCACGCAAATTCTGAATATCAAGTTACTGGCACCCCACTGATCTTAATCAGTAATTGCGGCTGCTGTTGTTTTTTTTCTTTTCAAATCCTACCCATCTTTCAAAGTTCAGCTCTAATGACACCTCTCCCTCCTCTCCCATCAAGTTTTCTCTGACTCTGTTCTCTTTTTCTCAGCATAATCCCTGAACATAACCATAAATCCTTCAGAAATGTTTGAGACTTTGGATTTTTTTATTTCTGCTGTCACCACCATTATATTTGTAAGGTCACAGAGAGCAGGGTCGGGCCGTGTTTAGCTTTCTATTCCTGGCACACTTGTTGATTTGAATTTAGTGTTTTCCTAAATGTGCTGTGAGCAGAGTCACCAAAGTCCTCTAAAAGGAGCTATGTCTCATTTGGGAGATAACTCAAGAGGGAATCACAGAAAGTGGATTATTTTTTCCACTAGGACAAAAACCACTGCTGTACTTTCTTACTACAGAGTGGAAATGGATGAGCTGTCTTAACAACATTGCTGACAAGTCATGAGTTACCTGGTAAGATGGATAATTTCTGTGTGAAAATGCTGGTCAACATATTGTTAACATAGCAGCTATTCCCTGATTGATTTTTGCCAGTCTATTTCCAACTGTCCCAAATTCAGCCTATTTTATTCTTTCTCCCCTCATCTCTCAGCTGCTTATGATACTGAGTCACTTGGCACCTCTAACACCTTGACACATTGTTGACTAGCAGTTTTATGCAGAAACTGTCCATGTTACTGGGTAACTCGTGACTGGTCAGCTATGTGCTAAGGGGCCTAAGGGTTGTCACTGTAGGCCAAGGAACCTTGCTACTGGCATACTTAATTTTAAGACCACCAGACCATAATCGGTCATTTACTCCCATCCTGATCTATGCAAAGCTATTATACATAATTTGTGGGCCCAGTATGAAACAAACATGCAGGGTTTCTGTTTAAAATTTATTAAGAATTTTAAGATGGCCTTGGTGCCCATAGCACAGTGGTTACGGCACCAGCCATATACACCAAGGTGGCTGGTTGGAACCTGGCCGGGGCCAGCTAAACAACAATGACAACAGCAACAAAAAAATAGCCGAGTGTTGTGGCAGGGCACAGCTACTTGGGAGGCTGAGGCAAGAGAATTGCTTAAGCCCAAGAATTTGAGGATGCTGTGAGCTGTGACGCCACGGCACTCTGCTGAAGGTGACATAGTGAGACTGTTTCAAAAAAAAAAAAAAAGGAATTTTAAGATGGTAACAGCAGACCATTAAACCAAGTGTTGGGGCCACATTTGATGCCACAGGTCCCATGCCCATGAAGCCAGCCTTGAGGAAAAGGGTCAGATCCCTTCTCAGCAAACAAAAACCATTCACCAAAAGCCGAGCACCAGGACAATTTATCCTCGAAGCTCTCAACCTCCCTTCTTAATATAAGGGCAGCTGAGAAAGAAACCACTCTGTGTTCTGTGTTACTGTTACATTAAGGCTGTTACTGGTTGAATTGTGTCCTCCAAAAAGGTGTTGAAGTCCTAACCCCCTGTACCTATGAATTTGACAATATTTGGAAACAAGGTCTTTGCAGATGAGCAAGTTAAAATGAGTCATTAGAGTATGCTCTAATCCCTCATGACTGGTGTCCTTATAAAAAGGGGAAATTCGGACAAAGAGCCAGAGGGAAGAGGATGTGAAAACATACCCCCCCCCCCACCAAGTGATGACGGAGGCAGAGCCCATAGGGCTGAACTATAATACCCAAGACTGACAGCAACCTTCCAGAGCTAGCAGAGGGACATGGAACCCGCTCTCCCTGAAGCCTCAGAGAGAACCAGTCCCGCTGACACCTTTCTCTCAGACTTCCATCTTCCAGAACTGTGAGACGATGAATTGCTTAAGTCACCCAGTTCATGGTACTTTGTCGTGACAGCTGCAGCAAACTGATACGCCCACCAGCCGGACCAGGTTCCTCCTGTTATCCTCCTGCCCTTGTCAAACTCCTGGCACACCTGGAAAAACAGGTGTCCCAACGGAACTGTAACAGGAATGGGGCCAGGGCTATGTCAGTTTTGATTCTAGGACCCTTTTTTCCTACAGAGGAGAGGGAGGGAGGGAGCGCCTACAACGGAGCGGCCTTTGTGGTCACATTTCAGGAATCTGAGCGGGTCCTCCTTGTCTCTGCCCAGCGCGGGTGCAATGCCCACTTGGAGGGTCGGCCAGTGAAGGCTGGACTGAGGCCAGCTCGCCATCGGTACTGAGGGCGCTGGCCCTCGGAGGCTTCCAGGGAGTCGGTTCCCTGCCACTTTGCTCGCTGGGGAGTTGGTGGGTGGGACGTTCCAGGCTGGAGCTCAGCTCAATCCGCGACGGCTTCCTTGGCGCCTCCCTTCTCAAGGCCAGAGAAGATAGGGACGTGCTTCTTCCTCGCCCTTCCATGGGGCATCGAGAGCGACCTCTAGGGTGGGGTCCCACGCGGGGTGGCCCAGCTATTCCAGGAACCGAGGCCAGTGTCGGGTGGGGCGGCTTCCCCGCTAGGACGGCCAGGAGGGCAAGGACAAGTGGGCCTGCCCGGGTCAGAAAGGGCGGGGTTTGTGAGGAAACAATTTGCGGAGACCGCTAAACTGAAGTCAGTCGGGATGCCCCTTCCGCAACTCCTTCCTCAAGAGCCTTCGGCAACTGGAGCTAGAAGAGGCCCTTCCCCGCCCCGAGCTCCTCGGGACCCAGCCCGCGCGCAGGCCACAGCGCACCCAAACATGGCCGCGGGAGCAGGGCTCTTCGGCCGCAGCCCCGACTCCGGGTGACGCAACGGCGGCGGGTTGCATCAGCCCGCGCCCACGTGTTTAGCCCGCCCCTCCGCCGCTCAGATCCGGGCTCCGATTGGGCCACGTTAGGGCAGTGCCTTCGCCTCAGCCAATGGGCGGCAGCCACAGAGCATTCTGTCCGCAGAGCCTGGGCGCGGGGCGCAAATAAAAGGCTCCCGCGGCCGGGGCGCGCGCCCCAGAGACGCGAACCGTCGTTGCGGAGCTTGCGGGCGGCCGCGACGCCGCCTGCCTGGCACCTCGGAGCGTAGCCGAGCCTCCCGCAGCGCCGCCGACATGGAAGCGGAGCCCAAGCCCGAGTCCGTCACGCTTCTGGTGAAGAGCCCCAACCAGCGCCACCGCGACTTGGAGCTGAGCGGGGACCGCAGCTGGAGCGTGGGCCATCTCAAGGCCCACTTGAGCCGCGTTTACCCCGAGCGTCCGGTGAGAGGGCCCTGACCTCCCTTTTAGGGATGCCACGTCTGCCTTCCCTTTCCTGTGGTCACCTCCGTCGCCAACTTCCTATGACGGCTGGCCCTCGCCTGGTCACCTGCCCCTGGGCTGTGGTCTCCCCTTTCCCTGCCGCACCACCGTAGGCTCCCCATCTCCTTGCCCAGTGGCTGTTACCTCTTGGTTCCAGGCTGCCATCAACTCTGCGCCCTGGCGGGCTGCCAACCCCTGTCACTCGACATTGCGTGTCCCCAAGGCTGTCACACTCCTGACCTAACTGCCCAGACCCCTTCCTTGTCCCCAGTTCTGGCCTCTGAAATGGCAGTTTGACCTTGGGTGAGTCGTTTCACTCTCCAAGCCTCATTTTTCCCCCAAGTGCCTGGGCGACGAGGTGTTCCTAATCCGGCTTGCATCCATTGGGTAGAAATAAGAAAAAAATAGTGTTGTGAAATGAGGTTTCTGGATGTAGCCTCTCAACCGAGAAAAGAGAGTGGTGCCAACCCCGCCAGTGGTTAGAGAAGCACAGTGCGTGCCTAGGCGCGGGGTGCTTAAAGTCCCACACCCAGAAGCAGAATGTGGCTCTTCCCCTCCCTGTGCCACTGGACTGCCCAGCCATTGCTTGGTCCCAGGGAGGAGTCCTGTGCCCTTTCTGGCAAAGGGTGTTTCAGAAGGGAAGTAGCCAGGAGTCGCATTGAGTGTGGTTTGCAGGCTTCAGTCCCTCAGTTAGGGAAGACTTCCTGGCTTTGTTTTGGTCGACGTCTGTCAACATCACCCTTAGCGCAGCTGGCCCTCCCCAACACGTGATGAGGCTGTGAACTGGACCTTCCTGTATTTACTTTCTGCTCTGATATTATGTAAGGGTCAGCAGTGTTCTGTCCTGCCCGCCCTTGTAATTCTCCATTAACAGGAGAGGGCGTCCCGGCAGGAAGAGATCAGGAAATTATGCGTTCTTACCGGAGGAACCCGCAGACCCGCAGTGTCTGTTTTTGTTCCATATGCTCAAGAACGTAGAAGTGAGTTTTCCTTCTGAGTTGGCATTTTGAAATTTGCTTACTTAGTTAATAAGCTTCTGTTCCTGTGTCCTTTAGAATTCACCTTGGCACACTTTGCAATTTTATCATAGCTGCTTCCAAGAAACTAAGTGGCATGGTTGCCCTGAGAATGGCAATTAGGTACACAAATTGCTGAAGCAGGTGTAGTCTCTAGTTGCATCATTTGCTAAAAGGAAGTGTTTTGAGCTAGGCCTGGTGGCTCACACCTGTAATCCTAGTGCCCTGGGAGGCTAGGTGAGTGGATCCCTTGAGTTCAGGAGTTAGATACCAGCCTGAGCAAGAGTGTGAGACCCTGTCTCTACTAAAAACAGAAAAACTAACCTGGTGGTGTGGTGGGCTCCTGTAGTCCCAGCTACTTGGGAAGCTGAGGTATGAGGATCACTTGAGTCCAAGAGTTTGAGGTTGCTGTGAGCTATGATGCCAAGCCACTCTATCCATGGTGACAGTGAGACTCAATTTTTAAAAGGCAATGTTTTTGGAGGAGGGTTTTCCTTGAGGGTTCCTTGGGTGAAGAACATAACTTCTGTTTGTTAAATCTGAACACCTAAGGTGGTAAATAATCTCTCAGATACACAAATATGTGTTTAAAAATTATTATGGCTAAAGCATACTTACCATTTGTTTTCTGTAGTATAAAATGGTATAATGTGAGAAACTCTTAATAGTTTGCTTTTTTTCCAAATCAACCTGTCTGGGTGAAGACAGACTGTCAGTTCAGGCCTTTAAAGGTGGTAGGGGGATAATTTAAAACCACAGGAAGTTGTGTGGTTTTCAACCCTTTTCTGGTGGTTGAACTCTGTAATGTAATGCAGGATTCCACATATACAATAGATAGTAATTTACAGATTCACATGTAGAATTTACCTATAAAGTCCATCAGCAAGAACAGTGATGAACACAGCAATCCAATGTGTTTATTTTGTTTTAGTTATGAAGTCCTGATGTATGTAGATAAGTAGATGCAGTTTTTTCCTGTTTTCTTTTGTTTGTTTTTAAAAGGTTGCTTTATAATCCCAGGCTGCTTGGCAGGAATACCTTTATCCAGCCTTTGCATAATTAGTTATTCTGACAAGAATAGGTTAACAAATTGGTAAACTCCAGTGTACTAACTTTGGTGTGTATAATTTTAGGCAATTATTTTTAAGTATAGTTTAAGGAGTTAAAAACAGATTTTAAAAGTAATGTTTGTGTAAAAGTATGTGGAGGCCCTATTGTATGGAAGAGAAGAGAGGTTGGAAATCTTGACTCTTTAGCACATGACCTTGGACAAGTCAATTTATCAGACTTTCTCCCCTTAAAATATAGAAACTAAATCTCACAGGGTTGTTGTGTTTGTAGGTTGGGAAATCCACAGCACTTAAATTTAGAATTTTGCTTCTTGTTACTTAGGGGCAATGCTTTGTGGTTTTGGTGAAGGCTGACCTTGGCAGTACTGTGAGTTCTCTCTGAAATCAAACTCAGTTGCTGTAGTGGCACAAAGCAGTTTTCCTGGGAGTTAATAAGTCAAGCATATTGCCGTAGGTTTTGTGGACTGGAGTTCATTTGCCATCCTAAATTTATTTGCATGTTAGAGACCAGCTTAAAATTAAGCACTTTCTAAGTAGGAGTTTTGTATATAGAGTCTTTGAAACATTGTTTTCTTGTGCTGTGTGTGGTGGGGGGAGGATGTGTATAAAAGTTATTGGTATGAAACAGTTTCTTATGTGTTTGGGGATTAGTGAGGGCTAAGTGCTGACGTGTGTTACTTTCTTTCCTCCAGCGTCCAGAGGACCAGAGGTTAATTTATTCTGGGAAGCTGTTGTTAGATCACCAATGTCTCAGGGACTTGCTTCCAAAGGTACTTCACTGCCACATTAACTTTTGAATGTTTTTAAACATTGACCAGATTGAGTTCAAGTCTGTAAGTAATTCCTTTATTGTTTTAGCAGGAAAAACGACATGTTTTGCATCTAGTGTGCAATGTGAAGAGTCCTTCAAAAACGCCAGAAATTAACACAAAGGTATGTCTGCCTTTTCATGATTATATCAATCTGTATCATTCAGACACTCAGGGGAGTAAAAAAGGAAGTCGAATACAACTCTTAAGGGAGATTTTTATAGTCTTTTTACCAAGTAATAATGTGTTTCTTCTCTAGGAATTAGAAACTCTGTTATCAGTACAAGTGAGCATTTACTGTAATAGTAGTAGACTGTTCTATTTGAGCTATCATGGAAAAGTGGAGTTATGTATATGACACCATCTTCTGGGATATGATTTGACCTACAGTACTGTTTATCCAGATCACTGGACTAATAAAACATTGGAAAATGGGTTTTTATTGATTTTTTAGCACAAAAGTTTCTTCTAAGGAAACGTTAATTTTTATAAAAAGTTAAAAAGTGAATATATTTCCTTTAGAAATTTTCATTGTGATTACTTTGTTGGATTGGAAAAGGCCACAATATTTATCAAGTGATCTCTAAAGACTTAGTTGTGTGTTTTTTTTTTTTTTTTTTTTTTTTTTTGAGATGGGAGTCTTATATGTTACCCAGGCCAGTCTTAAACTATCTTCTAGCTTCAGGTTCCCAAGTATTAGAGACTGTAGGTGTGCCCTGCCACTCAGAGCTCCAAAGACTTATATTTAACAGTCAAAAGCATTTATTTTTCATTTTGCAATGTTTATTCAAATGCATACTATTAATATTCCAGTACCTCAGTGCACTTTATATTTGTATAACAACTGTATTTACTAAGACAACTGAATATAGTATAGGAAATTCCCTCTCATTTAATTTTGGTTACTGGCCAAGTTGTATTTATAAATCTGGTTAGCCAAATTTAATTTCTGGGATTAGTAAATTTATTTTTATTTATTTATTTTTTGGCAACAAAGTCTCACTTTGTCACCCTCAGTAGAGTGCTGTGGCATCTCATAGCTCACAGCAACTTTCAGCTCTTGGGTTTAGGCAATTCTCTTGCCTCAGCCTCCCAAGTAGCTGGGACTACAGGCACCCGCCACAACTCCCAGCTGTTTTTTGTTGCCGTTTGGCTGGGGCCGGGTTCAAACCTGCCACCCTCAGTATATGGGGCCAGCACCCTACTCACTGAACCATAGGCGCCGCCCGGGATTAATGAATTTACTACCATAAGATGTTTAAAGTATTATCAAGACACTTTCTCAAAAAAAAAAAAAAAAAAAGAGGCTCGGTGTCTGTGGCACAGTGGTTAGGGCACCAGAGGGTTTGAACCTAGTCCGGGCCAGCTAAACAACAATGACAACTGCAACAACAATAACAAAAAAAAAAAAAATAGCTGGGTGTTGTGACGGGTGCCTATAGTCCCAACTACTTAGGAGGCTGAGGCAAGAGAATCGCTTTAGCCTAAGAGTTTGAGGTTGCTTTGAGCTGTGACACCATGACACTCTACCAAAGGCAACATAATGAGACTCTGTCTCAAAAAAAAAAAAAACTCTCTCACCAACCTTGGAAGATTTTAGTGAAACTGCAACATAGTTGGCCTAGGAAAAAAATAAGATTTTTTTTTAGTATCTATATATTGAAAATGCTGTTGAACAAATTTCAGACTAGTTTTTGCATAACATTGCATCTGTGTAATTTTGTCTGTTTAGAGATTGGGGGTAGAAGGCAAGCAATTCACAGCAAGACACTTTTAGCTGGATTTCAGACAGTTGCATCAGATCCTTTGTCTGTGTTCATATTATACTTATTTAGGTTGCTGAATCCACAGAGCAGCCCGTTGGTCCTAATCAGGGACAATATCTTGGGGATTCCTCAAGTGATGGTTTACGGCAAAGGGGAGTTCTTCAGAACCTTTCTCCCTCTGGATGGGAGAATATTTCAAGGTGAGTGTTATAATGAACCAGGTTTATACAACATGAGTGTACCTCATTTCTATCAATTTAAGACCTAGCAGAATTTTAAAATGTACAGGTTTTTTGCTTTATAAAAGACTAAAGATTTTCCGGCTTGGTGCCTGTGGCTCAACAGGCTAAGACTCCAGCCACGTACGCCTGAGCTGGTGGGTTCGAATCCAGCCTGGGCCCACCAAACAACAATGACAGCTGCAACCAAAAAATGGCCGGGTGTTGTGGCGGGCACCTGTAGTCCCAGCGACTTGGGAGACGGAGGCAAGAGACTCGCTTGAGCCCAGGAATTGGAGGTTGCTGTGAGCTGTGATGCCACGGCACTCTATCTAGGGTGACAGCTTAAGGCTCTGTCTCAAAAAAAAAAAGACTAAAGATTTCTTATTGCACACTATTTTAAATTGCACATGAACTTTATGGCCACCCAGTATATTTATCTTAATACACAGTCTTTTAGGAAAATGTAAAAAACATAGTTAACAAATTTATTGAAAATGTAGGCGTTTTATCTTCCTATGTGGATGTTTTTTCCATAGTGCTGACCTCTTGGTTGCCCTCATTATAGGAAATTAGTGCTGTTGCAGAAAAAATAGCTGTCGTAAGCATTGTGCAGATGTTTTGCTGAGTGGCTTTGCACTTGTTTATTATAACAATGGGTGACAAAAAGGTAGAGACTGTTTAAGAAGCATTCTGCCAAGGACTGTGTTGGTGGTATGAGGAAAAATGTCCCTTTCTTTACAGCAATTGGAGCTTTTCTTTATAGCAAAAGCCAGAACTGACTAATGCTCTGATGTTTGGATTTTGTACCTCTTAGAACAACTTTTTAAGAAAGTACTTTTGGGAAAAAATAATTTAAGTACAAGTTGAAATTCTCTAATTTTCCCTATCCCTTTTTGTTAGATTTTTGATAAAGCCAATTTTTTTTTTTTTTGAAACAGAGCCTCAAGCTGTCACCCTTGGTAGTGTGCTGTTGCTGGCGTCACAGCTCACAGCAACCTCCAACTCTTGGGCATAAGCCATTCTCTTGCCTCAGCCTCTCAAGTAGCTGGGACTACAGGCGCCACCACAACACCCAGTTATTTTTTGGTTGTAGTTGTCATTGCTGTTTGGCAGGCCCGGGCTGGATTCAAACCTGCCAGCTCTGGTGTATGTGGTTGGTGCCTTAGCCGCTTGAGCTAAAGTCGCTGAGCCAAAGTCAAATGTTTGATGAATGAGGTTGTTTTTTATTTTCCCTTTAACGGAAGTTACAAATATACACAAAAGTAGGGGGTGCTGTATAATGAATTCCCACACTATCACCCAGGCCCAGTAATGAGCAAAGTTTTGCCATACTTGCTTCATCTATTGCACTGCCCCCCCCTTTTCTTTGAAATATTTAAAAATAATTCCCAGACATTGTGTTAATTTATCCCTACATAATTTAGTATATAACTATAAAACCATTTTAGCTATGTGTTTAGAATGCTATTGTCAGCTCTAACAAAATTTAAAAAGCCCTTTATCTTCTCATTTCCTTACTTTTTAAATGATCAAAAGGATATTGTTGGCTCGGCGCCTGTGGCTCAACGGGCTAAGGCGCCAGCCACGTACACCTGAGCTGGCGGGTTCGAATCCAGCCCGGCCCGCCAAACAACAATGACGACTGCAACCGAAAAATGGCCGGGCATTGTGGCGGGAGCCTGTAGTCCCAGCTAC
>CAUYRH010125911.1:0-10748 GCA_963574655.1 Perodicticus potto | reverse complement strand
AAAAACAATTACTATGGGTGGAAACACTAGCAAAATTGATGTCTAATTGTTGAAAAAGGCAACAATGGAAAATTATATTTAAACTAGAAAAATGAAGAAATAAAAGAAAAAAAGAAAAGAAAAATCTTTAAGGAAAATGTTGAAATTAAAAACAAAACAACAATAACGAAAACAAACAAACAACAACAAAAAAACCCCCCACAAAACAAAACCAAAAAACAAAGCAGTATATATATCTTGCTGATATTATCTGGGCAAGAGGTGATCTTCTGGGGTATGATATGTTAATCATAATGTTGATACTAAACGTTGGACTTACTCTCGTTGTGATCTTCAGAGAACATTCTTTTTCTTTTTAAAATTTATTTAAATTTATTTTTATTGTTTACATATACATGTGTTTATTAGGTTTCCACTTTTTGCCTTCACAGAATTAAAAAGGCTTAAAATTTAATAACAATAACAATGTTTAGAGGGTGGTGCCTGTGGCTCAGAGAGTAGGGTGCCAGCCCCATATAACGAAGGTGGCGGGTTCAAACCCAGCTTCCGCTGAACTGCAAAAAAACAGAAAAATAACCAGGCATTGTGGCGGGCGCCTGTAGTCCCAGCTACTTGGGAGGCTGAGGTAAGAGAATCGCCTAAGCCCAGGAGTTGGAGGTTGCTGTGAGCTGTGTGACACCATGGCACTCTACTGAGGGCGATAAAGTGAGACTCTGTCTCTACAAAAAAAAAAAAAAAAAAAGATAAGGACTAGAAACAGAAATCTCGTAAAGAATGAAGATAAATACACTCAGAAAAGAAATCAGACAATTGCTGCATCGAAATATTAAGCAATAATAATAATAACAATAATGCAAAGAAAGCAACATTCACATTGTCAGAAAAACATTCTTTTTCTTTTTCTGTCCTAGTATTTCTTGGTCAGGGTACCATGGCCATTTTGGGAAGGGCAGTTCTTTAAGCGGGATGTTCTTTGTATTGAAGGACCCTTTACCATTCTTTGTCCCCAGGCAACTAAATTCCAACTAGTCATTGGGATTTTCATTAGTTGCTCCTATAGCAAACCCTGGAAGGAGGAATTTGTGCAAAGGGCTTGTTCAGGAGAAGCTCCTAGAAGAATTGAAAAGGATGTGGGGAAGTAGGGCAAAATAGGAGAAGATCCAAGAAAGAATTTGTTCTGGCTTCAGACGGGGAGCAAGGCTTTTGTATTTCCACTTTTATTAGTCATTGGCTACAGATTGCTGTGTTTGTGTGTGGTGGGGGGCAGAGCATTTGGGACAGGACGGTGAGATGTGAACTTACAAGCACTTTTAGCTCTCGGTGCTTGCATCCAAAGTAGTCCAGTAGCTCTAAAGAAATAACTGAACAGAGTTGCAGGTACAACCCCTTAAAAACAAAGGAGGCTGGGGACAGTAGCTCACTTGTGTAATCCCAGCACTTTGGGAGGCTGAGACGGGAGAATCACTTGAGCTTAGGAGTTTGAGATCAGCCTGAGTAACGTAATGAGACTTCATCTCTACAAAAAAGAAATAGAGAAATTAGCCTGCTATCAGGGGGCATATGCATCTATAGTCCCAGCTACTCAGGAGGCTAAGGCAGGAGGATTGCTTGAGCCTAGGAATTCAAGGCTGCAGTGAGCTATGATGATACTACTGCACTCCATCCTGGTAAAAAAGTGAAACCCTGTGTCAAAAAACAAACAAGCAAAAAGACATCTAGACGTGGAGGAATGGACACCCTAAACTAGTAAGAAGGATTTCAGGGGACCTGGCTGGGGCAGTGTCTGTTGTAAGTGTCTGTAATGGGAGCGTGGATACAGCAGGGTGGGTGGAAGACATGTGTAATCAGGAGCAGGGAAGGTGGGTCTGACTGGTCCCTTGCAGACCTGTTGTCTGGAATCTCCCTGGCTGGGAGAAGGCAATGATAGGAGTTACAGTGTGAGTTTGTAGGAGCTGGCACAGAGGCCTGCTTCCAGCCTGTGGGTCCAGGAATTACTTTTTGGTATTAGCTGTCCACCTGGCTTCTACTTACCAGTCCTGGCATAAAATGCCCTTCACTACGTGTGTCTTGTCTCAGCCACACAACAGGAGTCTCATGAAGATAACAAGATGCCTGGTGGGTGGAGTGTTCTCCCCACTGCCACCAGTGATCAAGAATTCTGTTTTGCTGTATCTTTCGGATGGAGGTTTTATAGCTTAAACAATTACAAATTTGATAATTTTGAAATAGTAGAAGTTGTCCTGTTTTAGGAAACTCTTGAATACAAGATAATGCCTACAAGTTTTAAAAGAGTATTCCATACAGGGTCCGTGTCAGTATACTTCAGCAGGAAATGGGGGGAAGTAGATGCTACTGTGTGTAGAAACATTGAAAAGTAGAGAAGACAGTATTAACTTTCAGTTCTAACACAAAGGTAACTGATTTTATCATTTTATTATAATTTTTATTCTTTTTAATATTTTACTATTTTTACATGTATATTTTTCATATAATATTTTCCCACATATTGTTATAATAGACGCTTGTGGTTTTAAAATATGTTTGAAATTTCTTTGATACTCCTTGCTTCTGCAAATGGTTCTTAATTTACCTCCTCTTAAGTGTGAGATGGGCTTAGTGACTGACTTCTATAGCAGAAGTAATACCGTGTGCCTGTGGAGACTAGGTCAGGAAAAGCAATGCTTCCTTGCTTTCCCTTGAG
Source organism: Perodicticus potto (assembly GCA_963574655.1). Classification (NCBI taxonomy): domain Eukaryota; kingdom Metazoa; phylum Chordata; class Mammalia; order Primates; family Lorisidae; genus Perodicticus; species Perodicticus potto. The sequence goes on along the minus strand of CAUYRH010125911.1, from coordinate 8,047 downwards.
ACGTTTGCTGTGGAGAAGCCAGCTGACATGTTGTAAGGATGCTCAAACTGCCCTAAGGAGAGATCCTTATAATGACCTCGGCAAATACCCTCTTCCAGGGTCTCCATCCAACAGGTAGACAAGTGAGTCATTTTGGAAGCAGAGTCTATAGCCTAAGGCAAACCTTTAGATGATGGCAACTCTGGCCAACACATTGTCTCCAACCTCACAAGAAGACCTGAAATCATCCTGCTAAACTGCTTCTAAACTTTTGTTCTTCAGAATCTATGAGATAAAAAATGTCTCTTCTGGCTGGGGATGGTGGCTCACACCTGTAATCCTAGTATGCTGGGAGGCCAAGGTGGGAGGATCCCTTGAGCCCAGGAGTTTGAGATTAGCCTGAGCAACATGGTGAGATTCTGTTTCAACAAAAATAGAAAAACTAGTCAGTGACATAGACCTGTAGACTCAGCTGCTTGGGAGGCTGAGGCAGGAAGATCACTTGAGCTCAGGAGTCGGAGGTTGCCCTGAGGAATGACACCATTGCACTGTAGCCTGGGGAATAGAGTGAGACCCTGTCTAACAACAAAAAGTCTGTTGTTTTGGGATACTATTTAATGTAGCAATAGATAACTAAAATAAAGTTCTCGATACATTCAAGTTGCCTTTTCAAAAGGCTATACAAATTTATTCACTCATCAAAAATAGTTAAGAATGGCTGTTTTACTATGCCTTTTTCAATTGAGTTTTTATGACTAAAGGAAAGAATCTTTGCTAATGTAGAAGTAAATTATTATGTCCTAGAGTCTTTCATTCTGCTTTGATTAAAATTATAGTTGAAATAATTTCCCTGTCACTTAATGAAAACTTTAATTAAAGGAACCATTAACACAGGACTTTAGAAAATGCAAAGCATGATTTAGTTACTAGCCTTTTTTGAGAGAGGAAAAGAAAGGGTAGAAAATACGCATATCATTTATCATAATATTTAAGTTAATTTTATTCTTTTATTCTTTTGAGTTTCTGTCTAAAATGTGTTTACTAAGAATGGCAAAATGTTTTCTGTAATTTTGGTAATTAATTCTTTAGGAGATCCAAGGACTATTGGTCTGAAACCTTAAGGCTATTGGTGTTTCTTATAGGCAATCATATCTGCTAGAATTTTTTGATAGAGAACAATATCTTCTATGTAAAGTTATTTTTTAAAGAAGGTGGCTCTTCTCCTCAACCTTGTGATAATTAACCATTAACTGGCTGAGGCCTCACACATCTGGTTACAACAATCTCAAGCCATTTTCAAAAGTCTTGAAGAAGGGGAAATACTTGTAAGCTTTTCGATTTTACATAAGTCATACAAGTAAAAATAATCTTTGTAATTTTATAACAGAACCAGCTCTTAAACAAACAAAAAAAATGAAGCCTCAACTTATCTACACGCTTTTGATAAGTTAAAAACTAGGGAGGAGGTGTTCTTAACATTAAAACATGAAGAAGACCTTGAATAAAATGTAACATTTGTAGTTTTCAAATAGCCTTATATATGGGAATATGCACAATATAGTCAACTACCTTGTTATTGCTGCTTTTAAAAGCTCACCCATTTTTTCATCATTATTTTGAACGTGTAGAGTGCTTTATTGCTTTGAAGCTGCTTTTGTAAGTGACATTGGAGCGAGCAGTATTGCCTGCTCAGTGAGAGAAGCCTAAGGCTGAGTGTTGTTGCACTCCCAAGCCCTGGCCTCCCTGCTAATTGAATGTGTGGCAACATGCCCCTGAAACAGTATAGAAGGAAAACCATGAAACTGAAATGGAAAACAACTAATTATACTTATTAGCACTGACATTTTTATGTAAAACTCTGAAAAAATGAAATGATTTATATCCCTGAACGTACTCTTGTGTAGTGTGTTTTTCTGGGAACTCCTGGAGAGGTTTTTTGTTTCTATTGATCTGTCTGGTTTTCGAGTCCGCTAATGAAATCTGCTATTTGACTCCCTCTATTATGTGATTTTCATTCTCGATGTACAAGTGGAAAGGCACTGCCTTACGTAATTATATGGAATATTGATGAAAGCATTTTTAGTTGACTGCCTTCTTAGTCTTTAAAATAAATTTTAAGTAAACATGTTAAAATGTAAATATTTTTATTTAAATATATTTTAAATGCTTCAGAGCTGCATCTTAACTACATAGTTCAGCAAGATGGCATGCACACAGTTTCATATTTGCTCGCTTGAACAAGCCACTTCCAGTTCTTCTCCGAGAGGCATAACAAAATAAACATAAGCAAAGAAATAAATGCTAACATAAATAATAATTGGCAATTTGACCATGTTCTGACATGGTAACAGAATGGATGTTATCTTGCTCAGGGAGAATTCATCTTTCTGTGTATCAGTGACTCATGAAGAATTACAAGAAATTCTCAAATTTATGACAATTAGGAAATACATAGTATTTTTGTCTTGCCCTCAGGTCCTTTCAAACTTCAATTTTAGAAATAAATTTGCTTGGCCATGGTTATTTCTGGTATCATAGAAGAGTTTTATATATATATATATTTTATTTTAGATTAATACAAGGGTACAAATGCTTGGGTTACATTGTGTTTCTAAGGTAAAGTTCAGGTTGTAGTTGAGCCCTTTGCCGGGGGAGTGCTGTGTACTCTTACATTGTTGCCCATTAGGTGAGAGCCTACCAATTCCCCTCCCTCCTCTTTCTCCCTTCCTCCTTCCCCTCCCCCCCAGAAGAATTTGATTTTATGATGTAATGTACAGTCCCTGCTTTGGCAGAAACATAACTCCTTTTTAACAATGAGGAGAGAAAATCTTACACCCCCTTCGGAACGTGTCTTTCAGCACTTTGTGCTGTAAAGTCACTGCCATACTGTTCATTGCTTGGTGAAGAAATTGGTCTGGGTCTTCCCTCACAGTACTGGCTTTGAACCATCAACCCTGCCTCCAACCTGTTGTCTGCATACCTAGACCATTGCTGTCTGGTGTGGGCTAGGGTCGGACACACATCCTGGTTCTGTCTGCAGCCCTTCCTGACATCTCCATTGCTCATCACTAATCCCTAATGCTGGACCTGGGTGTCTGGCACCCACTGTCCTTCCTGGCTGGGCCCTTGGTGCTCTGGGCCCTCACTAATCTAAGAATGGGGATTGGGCACCTGCAGAGATTGTTCCTTCGATGCAGGCTGATTCAGAAAACAGAGCAAAAATTTGCTAGGCATCGCCATTTGTAAAGAGTGTGCCGGGCGGCACCTGTGGCTCAAAGGAGTAGGGTGCCGGCCCCATATGCCGGAGGTGGTGAGTTCAAACCCAGCCCTGGCCAAAAACAGCAAAAAAAAAAAAAAAAAAAAAAGAGTGTCCCTATCACACAATTACTGTTTTAAGATTGCAGAAAAAGAGACAAAGCAGGTGTTAAAACATTAGCTAAAAGCACAGAGGTTTCGGCTCGGCGCCTATGGCTCAATGGGCTAAGGCGCCGGCCACGTACGCCTGAGCTGGCGGGTTCAAATCCAGCCCGGGCCCGCCAAACAACAATGACGGCTGCAATCAAAAATGGCCAGGTGTTGTAGCGGGCGCCTATAGTCCCAGCTACTTGGGAGGCGGAGGCAAGAGACTCGCTTGAGCCCAGGAATTAGAGGTTGCTGTGAGCTGTGATGCCATAGCACTCTATCCAGGGTGACAGCTTGAGGCTCTGTCTCAAAAAAAAAAAAAAACTGCTTTTTGTGCTTAGATTTTGCTGCTGCAGCTGGCTTTCCAAGGAACTTACTTCTAGCCCAGGCTTATCTTTAAATTCACATTGAACCCACCAGCTGTAATCCTATCACGCTGGGAGGCCAAGGCCAGAGGCTAGGAGGCTGAGGTCGGCGAGTTGCTTGAGCTCAGGAGTTCTAGACCAATCTGAGTGAGAACAGTACTACCTCTACTAAAAACAGAAAAACTAGCCAGGAGTCATGGCAGAGGCCTAGTTACTTAGGATGCTGAGGCAAGAGGATCTCTTGAGCCCAAGAGACTGAGGTTGCTGTGTGCTATGATGATGCCACGGCACTCTACCCAGGATGACAGAGTGAGACTCATTTAAAAATAAAAATAAATAAATAAAAAAAAATTCACATTACCAGAGAAGATGGTTAAGGTGACCCTCATACTGCCCAGGCTGATGGGAGAGAGAACTGTGAAACAGCACACACATGTACATCCGTATATATTTTAAACCTGTGCTGTCCAACTTGGTTTTAACATGTGCAATCTACAGGAACTGTTTTTGCTCAGCAAGGGTGCTGCGACTGTTTTTGTCCTGAGCTTTACCTAATAAGCAAATTTGAAGGTCATAAATGACAGCAGACAGGATAGCCCTCTTATTTCCTCTGCTTTCTCCCAGGGGAAAGGCCTAGACTTCAGAGGAAAGAGACAAGGATGAAAACAAGTAAATCCCAGCAGGGGGAGCCTTGAGGAGAGACAGAATGGCAGTTGACTTGGGAGCTCAGCTGCCTGCAAAACTCTGATGCCCCACAATGCTGGGAGAGAGACGCCAACTCTTCCCAAATCCAGGCGCCCCAACATGATTGCAAAAGCCACACCCATCAGCCTACAGAGCCAAGGCTGCTGCAGAACCAGTGAGACACCTTGGGAAGCTGCCCAAGTTTCTGGAGACATCTGTGTGAAAGCTACCCTTTCTCCCCCGGTTGATGCTTGAACTCCAGCACTGGGCACCCAGAGCTGCCACACAGAGCTGAACATCATTTTTATTTTTAAAGGAAAAGTTAATCTCAGAAATTTTGCCCCGCATTTTTCTTGTAGGGCTAGTTGCCAATTTCTTCTCCCATTGGCAGCAGGCAGGGCTGACTGAGCCAGCACACAGAGACTCTCAATGAGCTTTGATGTCAACAGAGGTAGGCTGGGCAGGCCCCGGTGGAAAACTGTGAAGTCAGCAGAGTTATCTCCGGCACTCCTCCCTTCCCCTGGTTTCCCCTTTCTCCACCCATTTCCCCCTCTCGGCTTCCAGCTTCTCTTTCCCAGAGGACCCTGTAACATGAAAACCCGCTGTCATAAGATACGAGGGGGCAGCTCATGGCTCCAGCTATCAAAGTCTGCTTTTTTTCCCAAGTCTAAAACAAACAAAGGCGTGCATTCCATACATTTCCTAAGAAAAGAGAGTGAGTACAGAACCCTTGTCCTTTGTGTTCTCTCTGTTAAACCCCAAGAGTTTGGGGCCTTAAGTTTGACGCTGTCTTCCTGCATCCTGGGGTTTAAAAAAAGATTCAAAAGTGCCTCAAACCAATATAGCTGCTTGGTTTATAGCTCAAATTTAAACCACAAATTATAAAATGATAAATCGCTGCTCAAGTCTCTTCCAGGAAAGACTATATTGTCAAGATTAAGTTACAACCTCATGGACATATGAGAGAGTCTAGTTGCTGACTAATTCTCACACTCATTTTCATGCTGGAGATATTTTTTCTTCATGAGCCTTCGCTGTTTCTGAAGACTTTAAACAAAGAAAATGACTGAAGGCAGGAAAAACATCAGGGACTTCTTAACTCATGGAGCTTTGTGCTTTATAATGTAATGGCTGCTTTTTGTTTTATGAGAATCAAAGGAAGTTTAAGAAATATCTTTGTTCTTGAGCACTTCATGCCAGAGAACAGTGAGAAATGGCCTCACATGGGCAGCTACATGCACTTCAAACGTTGGTTGGAATGTAAGGTGTGTAGTAAATCAAAGCTGTTTTGAGGAATTTAGGTCTTAAAGTATCTGTTCAGTGATTTGGGCAGGACTGCAACATGAATTACTGGATTTTGTTCCCATGAAAATCAATTCTTTGGAATTCTTTCTAGGGTCTTGTCTAGTGACAGAGGAGTGTGGCAAATAATTAGGGCACATGCATACCTTGCTGTAATGATGTTCCCTGCCAGAGCTTTAGCAGGCAGGAGGAAGAGAGATCAAATATATCCTCTTTTGAGGCGGCTATCTTGCCTTGCTGCAGGCTCCGTCACACTGACCTCATTTTGACTACCTGGGGCTGCAGGAGTCAGCTCAATCGTCCATCTTCTCCAGGCATAGCACCTTGATTATGCAACTATGACCCGGTTTCTCCAAGGCCACTCAAGCCTTGAGGACCTTCAGCCATGAGTCACAATCACATTAGCTTTTAAGGAGTAAATGTTTATTATGTTAATTTTATACCTTAGACCCTCTGTCTTCCCTTTCTTGGGGTACTTGGGTTCTGGGTGGCTGTTCTCATTTTCTGATGTCATTTCGTGTTATCAACAGGCCAATCCCACCCAAGTCCCTGCAGGCCCCACCATGGCTACCACTGTCTCTGCTTTTCCTGAAGTCGGCCCTGCCATCATCGCTGCTGCTTTTTCTGGGATACTTCAAGTTGTGGAGAGAGTCCTTTTCCTGTGATTATAGCTCTTTCTTCCAATTTTGACTAGTCTGGCGTCTCTATGATTATAGCTCATTAGGACTTCTGAGGATAGAGAAGGCACATTTTTAAAACTTCTGCCTTGTTTTTATTTTTTAAAATAACATTCATTGTAACTTATTTTTTCAGAGAAATGTAAAGAGGCAAATAATAATGGTCATTAATCTCACAGTCCAGATAACCTCAATGGTATTTTTTTTAAGTAATACATACACATGAGAAAAAAGTAAAACAATAAAAAAAAGTATAAAAGGAAAAATAAAAGCTCCCTCTTCCACGTGAATCCTTCCCCAAAATATAAGCACAATTACTATTTTTGTGCATCCTTGTTACTACGTATTTGTGTATATCTTCTAACAAGACTTTCCATGAAAGAGATTTTACTGTTTATGATCCTGCCTGGTGATGTTTTCACCTAAAATGCCATCTCAGAGATCTTCCCAAATGTGTATTGCAAATATGCTCTCTACTTTTAACGTCTGCATAGTCTTTATTAGAAAAGAATGTGCCTTTTGGCTTGGCGCCCGTAGCACAGTGGTTACAGCCACATACACGGAGGCTGGCCGGTTTGAACCCGGCCTAGGGCCAGCTAAACAACAATGACAACTACAACAAAAAATAGCCAGGCATTGTGGTGGGCACCTGTAGTCCCAGCTACTTGGGAGGCTGAGGCAAGGGAATCGCTTCAGCCCAAGAGTTGGAGGTTGCCGCGCACTCTACCGAGAGCAACATAGTGAGACTCTGTCTCAAAAAAAAAAAAAAAAAAAAAAGAAGAGAATATGCCTTCTGAGTGAAAGGTTCTCAATTAACGTCACTCCTGGCCCCTTTCTGTTGCTTTATTTCCTCTGCCTCCTCTCGAGTGCAAAGTGACTGATCTGATTAACAAGTTTTGGAGAATAAGCTAAACATGCTAGGTTCAATCCTGACCTTTTCTTCTTGAGATCAAGAGGCCTAGAGGGAGTGAGCCTTCTGCACCCCCAGAATTGGGCACGAGTAGGGACTATCTGCACAATTTAGGGTTACAGAGATAAGATGACTATTTTTCTCTCACTAAATATGAAATAGCACATACTACATCATCCAACTTAGCCTTTATTAGAGAGATTTTGGCCTTCATCTCTAATTCCTTTGATTTCTCAGTTTGTTCAGAATCAGAGCAGGGAAGGAGGCTGCTATTTATTGAGTGTTCAGGGTCCTCAAATGTCATTCCATATTTGGATGTATCTAAATTTATTTAATCAATTTCCTAATTATGGATGTTTAAGTGGTTTCTCATTTGTTACTCAAACACTTCAATGAATGTCTTTATACATATATCTTGCATACTTTTTACAAGCCCATCAAAAAGTACATTACTTACAATACAATTACTAGACCAAAGATATGTATCTTTGTATTCCAAATAAAGATCAGAGAAAAAAATTACGCCAACCTTAGTGGAAGTTGGGAACAGGGTGCCTAGATAATACACTGATAATTATAATGACAGTGGCTAGATGCCTTGGTGTACACCTATAATTCTGGCACTCTAGGAGGCCAAGGCAGGAGGATTGCTTGAGCTCAGAAGTTGGATTATACCATTCATATGACAGCTATAAATTAGCTTCATAGTAGGGCTGAGTACATTGGAT